>JBBGZY010002302.1:595000-811154 GCA_037952925.1 Lithobates clamitans
ACTAGAGAGGCTGCAATAATGGGCACTGATGAGGCTGCACTGATGGGTACTGATGAGAGTGCGCTGATGGGCACTGATGAGGAGGCACTGGTGAGGCTGCACTGATATGTAGCACTGATGGGCACTAAAGAGGCTGCATTGATGGGCATTGATAAGCTGCACTGATGGGCACTGATGAGGAGGCACTGGTGAGGCTGCACTGATGGGCACTGATGAGAAGGCACTGGTGAGGCTGCACTGATGGGCACTGATGAGGAGGCACTAGTGAGGCTGCACTGATGGGCACTGATGAGGAGGCACTGGTGAGGCTGCACTGATGGGCACTGATGAGGAGGCACTGGTGAGGCTGCACTGATGGGCACTGATGAGGAGGCACTGGTGAGGCTGCACTGATGGACACTGATGAGAAGGCACTGGTAAAGGCTGCACTGATATGTGGCACTGATAGGCGGCAGTGATGGCACTAATAGGCAGCACTGATGGGCACTGATAGGTGGCTCTCATGGGCGGCACTGATTAGCACTGATTGGCAGCACTGGCGGAGGGCACTGTTGGGGCTGCACTGATGACCAGTGTAGATGTCCTCTGTGTGAAATGCCTCTTATCGTCTCTCCTCTCCTCCTGCGCTGTCAACGTGAGGAGAGAATTGCCGATAACCGGCAAATCCTGTTTACACTGCAATCAGCTGTGATTGGACACCGCTGGTCACATGGTAATGATCTGCTGTGATTGGCTCTTTCCCCCAATCTGCGATCAGCTGTTTTTCCAAGGACATAGCGATCGCAGATCACTGCGGCCGCCGCAGGGAGCGCACAGGAAGCATGATCACAGGCAATTTGCGCCTGCGACCGCGCTGTATCCGTCTTTTGGCTAAAGCGCGGTCGTGAAGAGGTTCAATTTGAAAATGAACCCATCGCAGTTTATCAATATCAGATATTCCCTCATATCTTCATTTCATTGCATGTATGCATGTGTGTGAATATGTGGGTATTTTTGGGTGTCTTTTAACAAAATATCAGTAAATTAATTTGGACTCTTTAATCTTTCGATCTGATACTCCTCCCATATATGCAACTCTTTTCCTAGCAATAAAGTCTTGACAAGGTTGCTAATCCTTCCCTATTCTATAAAAAAAAAAAAATCTTTCTAAAACTAAAAAAGTTTTGGCTATACAATTAATTCCTAATGGTGCCAAATAATGTTGACCAGTCAGGATGATTTCCTTCACCCATCAGGGGAACATTCATGGAATAATAGGAACCCACTTTCACATTCTAATAATATGACACTGGAGATTATTTGCAGGCTTCAGTCTGTGTTCTGTGGGCTCCATTGATTTTCTTCTTAGCCAAGAAGGTCATTTGCTGGTTGCATAACTTAAAAAAAAAAAAGGAAAGGTAAAAAAAAAAAGCTTTATGAACATCAATTAGTTCCACTCAACAAAGAGACACAACTACAGACAGCATGTACCTCAGTAATAAAACTATCGTCTTCATTATCTCCAATCCTCGTCTGCAGTCAGCGGTAATAGCAATGAAGCCGTGTGATCGATCTCTGGATGGAAGGTCACAGGATGCTTATAAATAAAGCAATGCTTATTATACACGATGTACATGATTAGGAAAATGGACAACCACATCACTTGTTGTTTTATGTATCATAATAAAACATTGTGGCCAAGGGAGAAATATTTAGGTGGGGACAATGGGGGGGTCGGAGATTACGACTAGGATTTTTTTGGTCTTCAGCACTGGTCGTCAACTGTTCAATTCTCAACAACTTTCAAAGACTGTCCAACGTTTTTAACTGCTTGCCGCCCGCCCACCGTTAAATGGCGGCTGGGCGGTGCGGCTCTCGTTCTGGGACGCCGTCTATTGACGGCGTCCCAGAACGGCCGCTCTCGCGCGCCCACGGGCATGCTGCATGACGATCGTGGTTTCTAGGACACGGCGCGACCCCCATCTCTGTAAAAAGCCACGTCCGCAGCTCTTTAACAATGCGATCGGCTGTGTCCAATCACAGCCGGTCACATATAAATGAGGAAGTGACGGTAATTGGCGCTCCTCGCCTCACACTGACAGAGTGTGTGGCGAGGAGAGCCGATCAGCAGCATCTTCACACAGGGGGACATCTAGGAATGTAATCAGGGCACTGATCATCGGTGCCCTGATTACAATATAGAAATACAGTGTCACCATACAGTGCCCACCATTACCAGCAATCAGTGCCCACCAGTGGCAGCAATCAGTGCCCACAAATGCCAAAAATCAGTGCCCATTAGTGATGCCAGTCAGTGCTGCTTATCAGTGCTGCCCATCAATGCCCATCACTGCTGTTGATCAATGCCAATCAGTGTCGCCCATCAGTGCCCATCTGTACCGACCTATTCGTGCCGCCTATCAGTGCCCACCAGTGCTGCCTATCAGTGCCCGTCAGTGCCACCTATCAGTGCCCATCAGTGCCACCTAACAGTGCCCATCAGTGACGCCTATCAGTGCTCATCAGTGCCACATATCAGTGCCACCTATCAGTGCCCATAAGTGTGGCATATTAGTGCCTCCTCATCAGCGCCACCTCATTAGTGCCCATAAGTGCCGCCTCATCAATGCCCACCAGTTCACCCTATCAGTGCCCATCAGCGTCGCCTCATCATTGCACATCAGTGAAGGAGAAAAATTACAAAATTTACTGACAGAAAAAAAGTAAAGAACATTTTTTTTTCAAAAATTTGGGGGGGTTTTTTGTAAAAAAATAAAAACCCCAGCAGTGATTAAATACCACCAAAAGAAAGCTCTATTTGTGGGAAAAAAATGATAAAAATTTCATTTGGGTACAGTGTAGCATGACCGCGCAATTGTCATTCAAAGTGCGTGAGCAATGAAAGCTGAAAATTGGTCTGGGCAGGAAGGGGGTGTAAGTGCCCGGTAGGCAAGTGGTTAACCACTTGCTTACTGGGCACCTAAAGCCCCTCCTATTTAATCACAGCTGAGATTTTTATTTTTTGCTAAACAAACAAAAAAAAAAGAGGGAAAATTTTGAAAAAAAAATCATATTTCATAGTTTGTTATAAAATTTTGCAAACAGGTAATTTTTCTCCTTCATTGATATGCGCTCATGAAGTGGCACTGGTGGGCACTGATAGGCTGCCCTGATGGGCATGGATAGGCACAGTTAAGGCAGCACTGATAGGCACAGTTAAGGTGGCACTGATAGGCACAGTTAAGACGGCACTGATAGGCACAGATAAGGCGGCACTGATGGGCACAGATAAGGCGGCACTGATGGCCACTGATGGGCCCTGATACGTGGCACTGATGGGTGGCATGGATGGGTGGCACTGATGGGCACTGGTAGGTACCACTGATAGGTGGCACTGATGGGCGGCACTGATGGGCACTGATGGGTGGCACTGATGGGCGGCACTGATGGGCGGCACTGATGGGCACTGATGGGCACTTATGGGCACTGATAGGTGACACTGATGGGCACTGATAGGTGGCACTGATGTGCAGCACTGTTGTTGAGACACTGATTGTGGGCACTGGTAGGTGGCACTGTGGGCACTGATGGGTGGCACTGTTGGCACTGATGGGTGGCACTGATGGGTGGTACTGTGGGCACTGATGGGTGGCGCTGGTGGGCACTGGTAGGCAGCACTGCTGCCTATTGCTAGGTGGCACTGGCAGGGGGCACAGGGGGGCACTGAGGATCTGCAGCAGCTCGCCGTTAGCGGGACTGATGTCCCTCTCACGGCCACCGGTGATCGGCATTTTTTCCTCCTCACGCTGTCAGCGCAAGGAGAAAAAATAGCCGATTACCGGCTCTGTTGACATCATATGATTAGCTGTCATTGGCTGACAGCTGATCACGTGCTAAGTGGTCGGGATCGACCCCTTACTCCGATCTGTCTCATAGACTCGCTGATCACAGAGCGCGCCGCGCGCGCCCTGCAGGGGGCGCGCAGGCCGCTCGTGCACGGGACTACGTCAATGAACATCGTCCCGGCAAATCAGGTCCGCGCTGTAGCCATCATTCGGCTATAGCGCGGATCTGAAGTGGTTAAAGAACGCCCCTGGAAATACTTTTTACTGCATTTGTGGTTCCTGAACTGTTTGGCCAATGTACCTTCATGAATCATCCCCAAGATCAGGTATCCAATAAGAATTTATCATTTCAAAATCAGTTTTTAGTAGTCAGCCTGTAAGCAGGGGGTAGTACCCCTTTTAGTACGGCCCCTTCCCTAGCTAGCTATATGTATATGTAGCACCCTCTAGCTAGGTGCTAATGTACATAGTTGTTAGTGTAGGAAAATGTGGCCTGGCTGAGAGCCAGGCCTGGGTTTAATCTGGGTCAGGGCTGAGTGACTCAGGGAGGCTGGATGACTCAGCAAGCATCACCTCTGGTAACTCCCAGCTTGAAAAAGGAGCGCGCATTCCTCCAACCAGCAGGGTGCGCCAGCCCGGAAACGCGTCGCGATCACGCCTGTGATGTCATCCCCTCCAGCGCTGCAGTCCAGGGAGCGTTCGAAGCCTCCTCTCCAGCTCTCCACCACCATACGATCTTCCTGCCGGCCGGGAGAGCCCACAGAGCAGCTGAGACAGCTTACCTTCAACTGACTAGTGTGATGGATGCCTTGCAGAGCATTTACCCACACATGTACCCTTCTTTGTTTACCTTAATGTAAGTTACTATGTGATTTTTTTTAATACACACTTTACAGTCTAACTCAGAGGCGCCTGCATTTGTTTTTTTCTTGCATATCCTGGAGACTGCGTCCGCTTCCCTGCTAAGGTTAGCCCTGAATCATTAGCCTATTCTCAGGTTGCACAGCAGCCCACTGGCCACTTGGACTTCAGTATTATAAGATCTGTTTCAGTACCAGCGCCACATGTATATTTCTTTGTTCCTCTGGTAACTCCCCCTGCACTCTGCAAAATTGGATAAGCTTCCAGAAGTAGAGGGTGAAGTCTGGGAGGAGCTGCTTGGAGTATTGATGAGGGCCCCAGCCAAAATGGGCTAGCGGGGCGCAGGCAACCTCATAAAATCTCATGAGTCATGCCAGCAAGGGCAGTCGGGTGGAAGATGGAGTGCTGAGGAGGCTGTTGGCGGCCCTTGAGGATGCTCCCTAGTCTGGAGAGGTGTGTGACTTTGGGCCTGGGGCTTGGGTGCTGGAGGGACCCTCTACAACACACGGAGGAATCCTTTCCTGGTTGCACAGGAGCAAGTGTGAGGACATTGGGAGGAGTCAGCCGGGTAGGCTGGTGAGTGAGCAGAGAGAAAAAGTGTCAGTCTGGGAGGACTGTGGAGAAGAAGCCAGGAAGGCTAGTGAAAGGGGCAGCTGCAGCCAGGCAGATTGGCAATGCCTGAAAAGGTTGCTGCTGGGATCAGTAGCCACAGAGATGTATGCTGGACTCTGAATTTTTGCTGCACATCTAAAGGGGCCCCGGGTTCCTCTCTGTAAATTGCTAAAAGTCTGACTGAGTGCTTTGTGTCAGATTAGCCATCAGCGTGCCAGCTGAAGTTCTGCAAGCAAGTGTGCTGGAGGAAGAGAAGGAGTGTATATAGACTGTACATAGGAAAAGTTGTCCCTGGAGTTGTTTAAAGTCAAGTGGGCCATAATCTCCCCAATCCCTATCCACGCTTTACACACTCAGTAAAATACAAAAAGCAAAGTGCTGGACTGTTTCCTGGGAGACTGTGGAGATTCAGTATGCCTGGCTGTGCAGGGTGGGGGATCCCATTTCACTTGCGGCTCCTACTTGGGGTGCACGGTAGCTGGAAGAGCCTGTGGCAGACAGTGATTGGAAAAGGATACCCCTACCCATACTCCCATCTATGCCTGTAGACTTAGGAAGTCAACCCTTCAGGATAGGCCTCAGAGCATCTTATATAGAAGCAGTATTTCTGACGCATCCCAAGGAACCGCTGACACCATGGCACTTTGTCTTACATGGCTGAGCTTCCTCGGTCATATAACAAAGAGACACGGATAGCAGTGAAATCACTGTCCACATGTGGGCACTGACCATATTTTGGCAACGATATCACCACTATACCTGCCTCTTCCTTTATATAGCTGATGACAGCTTGTGGAGCTGTCACATGGTTAGCAGTACTGTCAGGTTCAGTCATGTGCTCCGAACTGTAAAGCCCGTACACACGATCAGACTTTCCGACGGGGAATGTTCGATGACAGGCTGTTGGCGAAAAGTCCGACCGTGTGTACGCTCCATCGGACAATTGTTGTCGGACTTTCCGCCAACAAATGTTGGCTAGCAGGTTCTCAAATTTTCTGCGGACAAATGTGTGTTGTCGGATTTTCCGAGCGTGTGTACACAAGTCCGTCAGACAAAAGTCCAAAGTACAAACACGCATGCTCGGAAGCAGTCGGTCTTGTAAACTAGCGCTCGTAATGGAGAATTAACATTCATGACGTGGCAAATTATGAAATCTCCAAATGTAGCGCACAATTTTCTTCTTTTTTATTATGGGATAATAATGAAGCTGCTTTGCTGGTGATACTGATGGATTTATTGCAAATACATTTTCAAAGGCTTTTTTTTTCTAGTGGTATCAAGAATAATATTATTATGTTTTTTTTTTTTTTTTTATTTGGGCAAGTTACCACAACACCATTATCCTGTAGTTTTTAAGATCAAGGATACAACTATGTTAGTGTCCCTTGTTAATTGTGTACTTTTTTAAATGTAACTGCCGACTCCCAAAATGTCATTTGAAGTAAAACACATAGCCAAATATCATGCTACACATTTTTTTATTGTGCATTAAGAAAAGAAAACAAATAAAATTAGACATGCTATCTGCCAATAGAACTTAATCAAAAAGTACATTCTATGCATCCAAAAATATAAAAATCAAATCATTATTATTCAACCAAAAAAATAATGTCACAACAATAACTCCAAGGACAATAATAAATAACACGTTATCTCCTCTGATTCCGCAACATGTCTGATTGACGAACGGCCATTCAGAAACTAACTGAAAAGCACGAAATGAAAAACGCGAAAAGAAAAGCGCAAATCAACACTCGCCAAACTTCTACTATCACGAAATTAACAGAAGGAGCCCAAAGGGTGGCGCTAAAGAGCTGAAAAAACCACGTAGTACGTCTAGTACGTTTATTAAAATAATAAAAATGCCCTAAAAATGTCCGTCATTGTTAATCCTTTGGCGATCACAATGCCCTTCACCTGTCGACTCGCACAAAAAAAACCTCCTATGCCTCGTTCACACGATCGGACTTTCCGTCAACAAAACCATGGAATTTTGTCCGAAGGCCGTTGCTCCAAACTTGTCTTGCATACACACGGCCACACAATTGTTGGCCAACAATTACGAACGTAGTACGGATTTGTCCATTTTTTTTCTGGGTTACATTTTTTTAATGTGAGAGAGTAGGTGTACTTTGTATTTTGGGAGGACCCCACACATTTGTTTTTGCTCCACTGCAAGGGAGCATTTTTCCTTTCCTGGAAGTTCAGCTTAAACTTAATAAATCCATCCAGATATATTTCTTGATGCATTTAGGTTATGAAAGGGTGATGTGTTTGGGAGCTCATTTAGAAGTAGGAAATATTTTATTCAATATGTTTCCAGGAGAAATAAAAACATTTATCTTATTGTAGCACCCTCTGGTTATGTAGGTGCTAAAGTGATGATTTTTTTATAGGGTAGGAACATTTTGGCAGGCCTAGCTGGTGGCTATGGCTAGGCCTGTTTGTTTTCATTCTGGGCTGGGAGTGGCACAGGGTAGGGCTGGGTTACTCACAGGTAGCATCACTGTCACCTCCAGGGTCAGCCTGGGGAGGAGTTGTCGAGTGGAAGAGTTGGAGTGAGAGAGTGTGGAGGCTGTCGGGGTCCATAGGGAGCTGCAGGAACCCCCATCTTTAGCAGACAACTATTTGTCCGGAGACCCTCCACCACCCAGACCAGAGCACCCACCTACAGGCAGTGGGTGAAGAGGTCCCCTGAAGCCTGTGTCCTGCCCAGGAAAGGAAACTCTAAAGAGCTGCCCAGGTTTTCCCAGTTCCAGCTGGAGGTTCAAAGGAGGGTTGCTTTGGAGTGGGGTCTGGACTCCCCCTATATCAGAAATGTTGTAAAGTGTACAGGTAGTTAATAGGATAGGAAGTTGTATGTCTGTTTTGAAGGACTCTTTAGGATGAGACGGCTGTCTATCTATCTCCGTCTGGAGCAACGGATGCTGCGGGCAAAGGTTTCTCCTGAGGGGGAGATGCTCTGGTCTTATGTATGTGCATAATTGTTGTAGCTATAGGGACTTGTAATTAGGAATACAATGTATACACTGTAAATGCTGAAGAGAAGACCATATATATTTTGATACATACTGTATTTTTATTGTGTATATGTCTCAAGTTTGCTCCCCTTTTCCCCTTCCAATTTATTTTATGGGATGCCCTTGCTTCTGGGCCCAGGAGCTATTTTTCTAAATTCCACAGCCAAGGGACTGGCTGAATTTTGGTGGGGGGTGAGTGTAGCACCCTCTAGTTAGGTAGGTGCTAGAGTGAGGATTTTTCTATAGGGTAGGAAAATTTAGGCAGGCCTAGCTGGTGGCTAGGCCTGTTTGTTTTCATTCTGGGCTGGAAGTAGCTTAGACAGGGCTGGGTGACTCACAGGTAGCATCGCTGTCACCTCCCTCTTCTTCCTAGAAGGTGCTAGAAAGGGAGGAGGAGAAGTGGAGCTGCCTGGGGTATTTTGGGGAGCCTTGACCAATCCCCAACTAGGATTGGCAGGGGGCATGCTTCCCTAAATACCCAGGTCACCCCGGATGGGGAGGAGTTGTCGGCTGGAAGAGCTGGAGTGAGAGAGTGTGGAGGCTGTCAGGGCCCAAAGGGAGCTCCCTAGTCTGGGAGGGGGGCTGACCTTGGACCGGGGCTCGGGTGCATCCAGGAGGAGAGAAGAGATCCTGGGAGAGAGGCACATGAGACAGCAAGGAAAGGACAGCAGGAGAGAACACCACTAAGAGAATCCAGGGAGGACAACTGGTCGCAGCTTGGAGGGCTGGTGAGTAAAGCACAGTTGGGAGGACTGAGGAGGCATGCCTGAGAGAACTGGGAGTTTGCAGTTTGAGATGGGTGCAGAACCAGAGGAGTGAACTGCGTGAAGGGCACTGGAGAGAGGTCATTGGCCTGATGGAAGTTATCTGGGATCAGTAGCTGGGAAGAGGACAGTTAGCACCAAGAACTTTCTATTTGCTACACTATAGGGTCCCACGGTCCCTGCCTGCAAAAGGCAATTCATTAAGGCCTGGCTGAGTTAGTGTCAGGTCTAACCATGTGGTGCTAGCTAGTGTGGAGGAGTAACAGTCTTCAGCAAGTGAAGTGTTGGAGGAGTGAAAGGAAAGAGGTCTTAAGCAAGAGTTGTGCTGGAGAGGGTGACAAGTGAACCACAACATCAGCAACTCTTACGGGGGCATTGCTACATTATAAAATTTTACTACAAGAAAAAATTGGAAGATGTTCTTGAATTGGAAGGAGGAGGTGTTATGAGTATGTTTTTGGTGGAGCTAATTTCACCTTCACCAGAATTTCACCTTTGTGGATCCAGGGAATGTCCAATTTCCTTCAAGGAATCAGGAAGGAATTCTTATTTTTTTCCTGTTGGAGCAAATTTGACCATGCTTCATAGGGCTCTTTTTTTGCTTTCCTCTGGATCAACTGTGGGTTCTGTACATGGAGATTTTCCATTTATGTATTTTTTTTTTATTGGTTGCACTAGATCAGTGGTCTCCAAACAGACCCCATGCTTGCCTTTTTCAAGCCCTTGAGGTTCCCTTTCCATCCACTGACACCAATGATGGCACACCATTTCATCCATTGGCATCAATGATGGGGCACCATTTCATCCATTGACACCAATGATTGGGTACCATTCATCCCACAGACACCAACGAAGGGGCACCATTCCATCCTCTGATACCAATGATTCAGCACCATTCCTCCCACAGACGCCAATGATAGGGCACTATTCCTGCCACAGACAGCAATGACTGGGCACCATTCCTTCCATGGACACCAATGACGGGGCACCATTCCATCCACTGAGAGAAATGATGGGGCACTATTCCTCCCACAGACACCAATGATGGGGCACTAATCCTTCCACTGACGCCAATCATGGGCCACTTTTCCTCCCACTGAACCCAATGATGGGGCACTATTCCTCCACTGAACCCAATGATGGGGCACTATTCCTCCCACTGACACCAATGACGGGGCATCATTCCTTCCACAGACACCAATGAGGGGGCACCATTCCATCCACTGACACCAATGATTGGGCGCCATTCCTCCCACAGACACCAATGGTGGGGCATCATTCCATCCACTGACACCAATAATTGGGCACCATTCTTCCCACGGACACCAATGACGGGGCACTATTCCTCCCAATCATATCAACATTGTTTACTCCAATTGATGCTGGGGCATTTTCTACTCCCACTGTCCATAGCCTGGCCCATCTAAAACCCAAGAGACATTAAAATGGCCCTTTGTATAGAAAGTTTGGAGACCCCTGAACTGGATGTGACTTTTTGAACCTAACTATATAATTATATAACCCATCTGCTACTTTAATTCAAAACCCAATTCACCCAGTTTTAATTCAAATAGTTTCTATGTATCTACAGAATGACCTCTAGGTGGCTTCTAAGGTCATTATTGTCATCCATTTTGATACATCTGTTGGTCTATAGTCAGAAATTCTTTTCTCTGTGGGCTGGTGAGATATGATCATTGAAATGACAACTGTTTGGTCAGTTACTCATCCTGCGTTACTCACTAAGATACTATATCTTTATCTATTGTCTGTGTATACTGCACCAGCGTTAGTCATCTGTGGTCTAGGTATATGGTTTCCATTACTAGTTTCCTATGTGACCCAATCTAGTGGTTTGCCTTGCCTGCATATAGAATTTGAATGCATATCCATATCACTCAACATTCATTTTCATGTTGCATGTTGTTCATGTTAAACCACTTCAGCTCCAGAAGGTTTACCGACCTTTCATGACCAGGCCATTTTAGGCGATACGGCACTGCGTTACTTTATTTTTTGCACTATAAACAAAAAAAAACAACAATTTTGCAAAAAAAACAAACAAACAAAACAAACCAATATTTTTAATTTTCTGCTGTAAAACATATCCACTAAAAAAATAAAAAAACAAACAAACAAATGATTATCTCTGCAGTTTTATTTTTTTGTGCTATAAACAAACAAAAAAAAAACCCAACAATTATGGAAAAAAACAAACAAACAAACAAACCAATATTTTTTATTTTCTGCTGTAAAACATATCCACTAAAAAAATAAAAAAACAAAAACAAATGATTATCTCTGCAGTTTTATTTTTTTGTGCTATAAACAAACAAACAAAAAAAAAAAACAACAATTATGGAAAAAAACAAACAAACAAACAAACCAATATTTTTTATTTTCTGCTGTAAAACATATCCACTAAAAAAATAAAAAAACAAAAACAAATGATTATCTCTGCAGTTTTATTTTTTTGTGCTATAAACAAACAAAAAAAAGAAAAAACAACAATTATGGAAAAAAACAAACAAACAAACAAACCAATATTTTTTCATTTTCTGCTGTAAAACATATCCACTAAAAAAATAAAAAAACAAAAACAAATGATTATTTCTGCAGTTTAATTTTTTTGTGCTATAAACAAACAAACAAAAAAAAACAACAATTATGGAAAAAAGCAAACAAACAAACAAACCAATATTTTTTATTTTCTACTGTAAAACATATCCACTAAAAAAGAAAAAAAAAAAAAATTCTTTATCAGTTTAGGCCAATATTTATTCTGCTACATATTGTTGGTAAATAAAATCCCAATAAGCGTATATTGATTTGTTTGCGCAAAAGTGATGGCGTCTACAAACTATGGGATATTTTTTAATGAGGGATAAAGTGCAGCGCTAAATAAATACCGGTATGTATGCAGGTAAGAAACAATTAAAGTGACATTGCAACACTATAAACTGGCCAATGACTGGCACCTACAACATGTGTAAAATACTAGTGATGAAGAATTGATAATATAAAAATTAACAAAGCAATGATAAATCGCAATGTCCATCAGATTAAATCTAAAAAAAAAACGTAAGTGAGTCCAAACAAAAAAGAAGAGTGACTTCAAGTGGAAAAACAGTTCATGAACGGTGGAAGATAGATGTTCTGCTTTTATGAAGAAGAGCCATCATGGAAAGGATTCACTGTGCCCCTTGGAAAGGGAAACCACCATAGAATAGAGTTCACCATCCAATGTGAAGCCACCACCAGACAGGATGATCAGGTACTCTTACCAAATAATATGGGCCCTCTGCCAGCAGCAAGGAGCCAAACACGCAAGAAGACTGGAGAGACTTGGACTTCACAGGAACCAGCATACCAGCAGCACAAATCCAGCACCCAAAAAGTCTTAGGCTCCCACCATCAGAAGAAGGGTCATAAAAGGAAGAAATCACCACATAGCGTAAAATCCTTAACTAAGATTTTATTGAAGAAAGTAATGCACTTACATCAATGTAGACAAATACAGGCAAAGTATAAAATGTGATCACAAGAAATGGAGTAGAGCGCAGTATCATGGAGCCAGCACAGTACGTCCCAGTGCGTTTCGTCCACTAAGACGTCATCTGGGGTATAGGTGGTATTTGATTATCTCTGCAGTTTTATATTTTGTGCTATAAACAAAAAAAAACCAACAATTTTGAAAAAAAAAAGCAAACAAAAAATATTTTTTATTTTCTGCTGTAAAACATATGCACTAAAAAAAAAAAAAAAAAAAGAAAACAAATGTCTTCATCAGTTTAGGCCAATATGTATTCTGCTACATATTGTTGGTAAGTAAAATCCCAATAAGCATATATTGATTTGTTTGCGCAAAAGTTATAGCATCTACAAACAATTGAATATTTTTATTTATTTATTTTATCATTTTTTTTACTAGTAATGGCGATGATCAGTGACTTATAGTAGGACTGCGATATTGCGGCAGACAAATCGGACACTAACTGACACTTTTGACACTTTTTGGGGACCAGTGACACTTATACAGTGATCAGCACTAGAAAAAATATGCACTCTCACTGTACTAATGACACTGGCAGGGAAGGGGCTAACATCAGGGGCGATTAAGGGGTTACATTTATGCCTAAATTGTTCTTACTCACTGTGTGGGAGGTGCTTTGACTAGGGGAAGGCAAAGATCCGTGCTCCTGCTTAGGAGGAACACAGGATCAGTACCTTCCTCTGACAGAACCACAATCTGCCTTGTTTACATAGATTACATAGATTGTCATCAGCGGGTGCCGGCGGACATAGAGTCCATGGTACCCACTGCTGGGCTCCCGCTGTGTATAATCAAAACCAGGGCGGTGTCGCCGGCGGCGCGGCCACCAGATCCGGGAGTGTCAGATCACTTACTAGGAATGTGATCTGGCACAGAGCAACCTCTCTGCTGCAGTAAATGTACGTGGGTGGTCCGCAAGCAGTTAAAGGCTTTGTCCACCTAGAACTAAATTTTCAGTGAGGTTTGATAAAATGACCTTAGCACCTCTACAACAAGGTGAGTGCCCCCCAAGAAATAGGGGCCACCCCCCAGTTAGGTTTGATAAAATGACCTTGGCACCTCCACAACAAAGTGAGTGCCACGCCCCCCAAGAAATAGGAGCCACCCTCCGGTTAGGTTTCATAAAATGACCTTGGCGCCTTTATAACAAGGTGAGTGCCCCCCCCCCCCCCCAGAAATAGGGCCACCCCCGGTTAGGTTTGATAAAATTACCTTGGCACCTCCACAACAAGGTGAGTTCCACCAAAGAATGAAGGGCCACCATCCGGTTAGGTTTGGTAAAATGACCTTGGCGCCTCCACAACAAGGTGAGTGCCCCCCGGTTAGGTTTGATAAAATGACCTTGGCACCTCTATAACAAGGTGAGTGGTTCCCTGAGAAATAGGGGTCACCCCGCCGGTGAGGTTTGATAAAATGATCTTTGCACCTGCATAACAAGGTGAGTGCCCCCCCCAGGAAATAGCGGCCGCCCCCTGTTAGGTTTGATAAATTGACCTTGGTACCTCCACAACAAGGTAAGTACCACCCACCCTTAGAAATAGGGGCCACCCCCCCCAGTGAGGTTTGATAAAATTATCTCGGCACCTCTACAACAAGGTGAGAGGTCCATCCATGAAATAGGGCCACCCGGATTGGGAAATCACCCCCCCTAAAAAAAAACGAAATTGGGAATTTATAAGATCAAAACAGAGAGTCAGACATTTTGTTTGGGTTTATAAAACTTTATTGCCAATAATTTTTTTGATCACAAGAAAACAGGCATCATCCAATGCATTTTGAGGGCCAAAATCCGCTCCATCAGGGCCGAAACAGAATACACCAATAACCATAAAGAAACTTGGAGATAAAATTCAGACGCATGATAATTACAAAAGTAATTTTTAAAGTGGTTGTAAACCTCAGACATTAAATACTAACAAAACATATCCCTCTATAGGTGTAGAGAAGAGAAGACTGCAGACAAACAGATACAACTTATGTAGGATGATTTGTTTAATCACCCGAGGCCAGTCACTTCACTGAGTATATGGAAGGTTTTACGACCACTTTAATTCAGTCTAGTATTATCTTGGAAGGAATCCGGGGAAATCACTTCCCCTCTATTCCTGGGACCTTGGGGAGGAAGAGATACAGGGGTCATGTGACCACCAATAAAAAAAAGCCAAAATACATTTGTAAAAAATTAAATTACTCTGGCATGTTTAAAGGAGTTCTGCTAAATGTGAACATGACTTCATATACTGAATTACATACACTTTACCCCTCCCCCTCAGCCCCGGCATGCTTTTAAATGATCTTTGTACCTGGGGTTTTTTTTTTATTATTATAATTATTAGTGTGAGTAAATGTTTTGGTAAATCCACACATGTCCCAAAAGACGTCCTTTATGACGAAATGCATAGGGTGGAGCCATTTTCTGATGTCATTGCGGAAGTGACCCAGATTTTTTTGGTTTGCCGGCTGGAGCATCATTTCTTAATGCGCAACTATTTTTGATTACATGTAAGTGCAATCTTCTGATTAAATAAAGGTAGAGGAAGATTTTTACACTATGTGGGGCATTTGTTTTCTATTTCTTCCCTGGATTAACATGGTTGAGGACTCGGGGTGGTGACCTGAATAACATCGGGTACCTGGTGGCTCTGTGGAGAAGTAGGGTCGATACCAACTAATATTGGCCATGACTTCTCTTTAACCCCTTCCTGCCCGGCCGTCATTTTACAATAGGGAGCACTGTTGTTCTGCGAGGACGTCATATGACATCCTCCCAGAATCGTGCCTCGTGCGTGCCCTTGTGCGTGCCGCGAGTAGCATTGTGATGCGATCTGTCACCCCCGTGACAGTATGTAAAAAAGAAAAAAAAAATTGTGAAGAAAAACATTTTTTAAAAAAGGTCTTCATTTTCCAAATTGTGACAAAAAATGACAACTTCAAAAACCTCAAAAACCTTGGACTGTCTGCTTTCCAAAAAAGGGGACATTTGGGGGATATTTGTACTGTCCTGGCATTTTTGGGCCTCAAGAAATGAGATCAGTACATCAGGATTGATTTTCAGATACAGTATATGCCATCGTTTCTGGACTCTATAACATTCCTACAGACTAAATAATATACAGTGGAACCTTTGTTTACGAGTAATACGGTAAATGAGCATTTTGAAAGACGAGCAACTTTAAAAAAAAAAAAATCTGACTCGGTTTGCGAGTGTTGTCTCGCAAAACGAGCAGAATTCAAGCTAATGGGGTGTGCAGTACCCCATTTGGCCAGAGGTGCGGGGGACACTGGGAACGGTTCGGAGCCGTTCGGAAATACTCAGAATCACTCGAGAATACTCGGCTGTCCACGAGTATTTACGAGGCTCTCCGGTGCCCCCCCCCCACCTTTGGCCACATCTGGTATTGCATGTAATAGAAGTCAATGCGGAACTAATTATCTTCGTTAACCTTGACTTCTATGGGTAAACTCGCTTTGATGTGCGAGTGCTTTGGATTACAAGCATTCTCCTGGAATGGATTATGCTCGTAATCCAAGGTTCCACTGCATATTTATTTGGGTTATTTTCGCCGAATAAATGTACATTTTGGCCAAAATTTATGAAGAAAGATTGTTTATTTCTAAAATTCTACAATGGAAACGCGTTTCGTTTTCAACATTTTTGGCTTTTTCTGTTTATTTTGCAAAAAAAACCCCCAAAAAACCCAGCAGTGATTAAATACCCCCGAAAGAAAGCTCTATTGCCCTATACACATGATAGGATTGCTTGTTGTCGGAAATTCCGACTGTGTGTAGGCTCCATCGGACATTTTCCGTCTGAATTTCCGACAAACAAAATTTGAGATCTGCATCTCAAATTTTCCAAAAGAAACGTGAAAATAACTGCGCATCAAAAAGTAAATTATGAAAAAAACAAGCTGCGAAATCCTATATGTGACACAAACACACAACATAAGCAATAATAAACTGGTGACTCGCGCTTTTGACAAAACACAGTGAGTATAAATATTGAGGTGGTCAGACCTTAAACCTAATTCAAATAGACATATAATCTTATATTCAAAAAAAGGGCATGTGCAAAAAATATATAAATAAGCATCAAAGGCTGCAATAGGTTGTGCAACAATGGTTTAAAAAGTTGTGAGTAATAGTCCATATAAGAACACCCGAGTGTGGTGTAAAAGTCCAAAGAGGGTCCAGTTATATGGAAGCATAAGTGCTTGGGTGCTTGGGGTCCACCACCATAAATAGAGTGCCTGGCCGCTTACCAGAAACCCATGACCCCCCGTTACAGAGGGTCTGAGTGGGCTGTTAAATCCTGCTGCTCCGGACCACCATAAAGCCAAGATGGGAGCTGGAATGGGACATCAGGGACTAGGGTACAGATGGATGGATCCACAGGAAAAAGCTTTGCCCTCAGCAGAGTGGTGTAACCATAAAAAGAGAAGAGGAGGGTTCCGATAGTGTAAAATCATATGGCTTTATTAAAACAAAAAAAAAGTATACACTCACATGTAAAACAGGAAAAAACGATCTCTGGAGAAGAACAGTCTGTGGCACTGGCCGGATGCTCACAGACAGTCCGTCCTGCTGGTCTTTGCAACGACAGCGGGAGGTGACGCGATGACACCGCTCAGCCCTACGCTGCGTTTCGTAAACAAATTACGTGCCCCTGGAAGCCCCTTGTTCTTCTCCAGAGATCGTTTAGTTTTTTCCTGTTTTACATGTGAGTGTATACTTTGTTTTGTTTTAATAAAGCCATATGATATTACACTATCGGAGCCCTCCCCTTCTCTTTTTATGGTTACACCACTCTGCTGAGGGCAAAGCTTTTTTCTGTGGATCCATCCATCTGTACCCTAGTCCCTGATGTCCCATTCCAGCTCCCATCTTGGCTTTATGGTGGTCCGGAGCAGCAGAATTTAACAGCCCACTCAGACCCTCTGTAACGGGGGGTCATGGGTTTCTGGTAAGCGGCCAGGCACTCTATTTATGGTGGTGGACCCCAAGCACCCAAGCACTTATGATTCCATATAACTGGACCCTCTTTGGATTTTTACACCACACTCGGGTGTTCTTATATGGACTATTACTCACAACTTTTTAAACCATTGTTGCACAACCTATTGCAGCCTTTGATGCTTTTTTATATATTTTTTGCACATGCCCTTTTTTTGAATATAAGATTATATGTCTATTTGAATTTGGTTTAAGGTGAGGTCTGACCACCTCAATATTTATACTCACTGTGTTTTGTCAAAAGCGCGAGTCACCAGTTTATTATATCTCAAATTTTCCGTCAACAAAATCTGTTGTCGGAAGTTCCGATCATCGTGTGTACACAATTCCGACACACAAAATTCCACGCATGCTCACAATCAAGCAGAAGAGCAGCACTGGCTATTGAACTTCATTTTTCTCGGCTCCTCCTACGTGTTGTACGTCACCGCGTTCTTGACGTTCGGAATTTCCGACAACATTTGTGTAACCGTGTGTATGCAAGACAAGTTTGAGCCAACATCCATCGGAAAAAAATCCACGGTTTTGTTGTCGGAAAATCCTATCATATGTACAGGACATAATTGCGGGGGAAAAAAAATGATAAAAAAATGTCATATGGGTACAGTGTTGCATGACCGCGCAATTGTCATTAAAAGTGTGACAGTGCTGAGAGCTGAAAATTGGCCTGGGCAGGAAGGGGGTAAAAGTCCGGTAATGAAGCGGTTATTTAGGAGGTCATTTCTATTTGGTAGGAGTCATCAGTCACTGAGCTGGAAGCGAGCAATGTGCACACTCTCAGCGCAGCGGGATGGGCAAGAGGTTAGACAAGGTGGACTATACAAACCCCCTATGGCCTCGTTATCCAAAGCGGCAAGCTAGCCGCCGCAGGATCTCGGCCGCCCGCTGTCAAACCCTACTTTTTAAAAGCACAAGTTGTTTTCTTCATGTAAACTGATTTTAAACAAACAGCCCTTACGCCAAAGCAGACCTTCAGCGCCGCTGACTTTTCTATCATTAGTCCTAAGCTCAAGTCGCGGCGATAATGTACGGAACCTCTCATGTTAAGAGCCATTTAAAAATGTTCCTTGAACTTCCAACAACAGTTACATTGTTGAGCAGGTTTACTTGTACATAGCTTTAATAAATAAAGCCCCGGTTTCCACGGCAACGCAAGAACATGCCGCGACCACAGAACATTCATGCTAGTAAAAAGACTTTAGCTTCCAGTAGTCTTTGGCTACGTTCACTCTTACCCTGCTATTGTTTCCTGGACACCATTGTAAAAAAAACGTGCCTTTCCACATAAATAAAATAAATTACAAATAAATCTCTTTTTGTGTTTATTTATAATAGAACTTTACAATATCTGCCAAAAGGAAAGAAAAAAAGGAAGCTAGGAATTGTGTATAATTTTACTGTTCTATGATGTTAGTGGAAAGTATGGAAAGCCTCACCACTTGGGTCTCGACTCTGATTTCCCGTTGTGTATTGAATAGAACTCTGCGTCCTTCGCTGTATTGGCGTTCAGGTTCTGCAGATGGTGATGGACTACAGCGGGTGTAAAACATAGACAGGTCAAGACAGGTCAAGACATCGGGGTAATTAAAATGGAATGATGGGCACATATGTCTTTTTTTGTAGATCAGGTACCAGTAACACGTTATTTTTTTCCACAAAAGGGCAATTTTTTATTATACAAAAAAACTACCATCAAAATATCACAGGCAATTACTGTCAGGAAAGGCATATACATGTGTGCAGGCGCACGAATATGAGGAACTCTGTTTGTGGCCTAAATTTCAGGTGAAGTGCGTAAACACAAGCGCGCACACGTGCACAAGGGTGCATTGGCTGCAGGCAAGCTTTTTAAGCTGCACTAGTCCACTCTGTCATTGCCGCGGTTTACTACATTCCCTAGCATCTCTAACCTGTTCCTGTATTGATCTTCTGTTGCTGACCCAGCTTGCTCCTGACTCTGCCTGAACACCACCTGTTCCCGTTCCCATGCATCTGTAACCTGTTCCTGTATTGATCTTCTGTTGCCGACCCAGATTGCTCCTGACTCTGCCTGAACATCACTCGTTCCCATTCCAGTGTATCTGTAACCTGTTCCTGTATTGATCTTCTGTTGCCGACCCAGATTGCTCCCGACTCTGCCTGAATACTGCCTGTTCCCATTTCCGTGCATCTGTAACCTGTTCCTGTATTGATCTTCTGTTGCCGACCCAGATTGCTCCCGACTGCCTGAACACTGTCTGTTCCCATTTCCGTGCATCTGTAACCTGTTCTGGTATTGATCTTCTGTGGCCGACCCAGATTTCTCCCGACTCTGCCTGAACACTGTCTGTTCCCATTTCCGTGCATCTGTAACCTGTTCCTGTATTGATCTTCTGTTGCCGACCCAGATTGCTCCCGACTCTGCCTGAATACTGCCTGTTCCCATTCCCGTGCATGAGTAACCTGTTCCTGTATTGATCTTCTGTTGCTGACCCAGATTGCTCCAGACTCTGCCTGAACACTGCCTGTTCCTGTTCCCATGCATCTATAACCTGTTCCTGTAATGATCTTTTGTTGCCAACCCAGCTTGCTCCTGATTATACCTGATCACTGCCTGTTCCCATTCCCGTGCATCTATAACCTGTTCCTGTATTGATCTTCTGTTGCCAACCCAGCTTGCTCCTGATTATACCTGAACACCGCCTGTTCCCTTTACCGTGCATCAGTAACCTGTTCCTGTATTGATCTTCTGTTGCCAAACCAGCTTGCTTCTGAGCCTGCCTGAACACTGCCTGTTCCCATTCCCGTGCATCTGTAACCTGTTCCTGTGTTGATCTCCTGTTGCTGACCCAGCTTGCTCCTGACTCTGCCTGAAAATCGTCTGTTCCCATTTCTGTGTATATGTAACCTGTTCCTGTATTGATCTTCTGTTGCCGACCCAGATTGCTCCTGACTCTGCCTGAACACTGTCTGTTCCCATTTCCATGCATCTGTAACCTGTTCCTGTATTGATCTTCTGTTGCCGACCCAAATTGCTCCCGACTCTGCCTGAACACTGCCTGTTCCCATTTCTGTGCATCTGTAACCTGTTCCTTTATTGATCTTCTGTTGCCGACCCAGATTGCTCCTGACTCTGCCTGAACACTGCCTGTTCCCATTTCCGTGCAGCTGTAACCTGTTCCTGTATTGATCTTCTGTTGCCGACCCAGATTGCTCCCGACTCTGCCTAAACACTGCCTGTTTCCATTCCTGTGCATCTGTAACCTGTTCCTGTATTGATCTTCTGTTGCCGACCCAGCTTGCTCCTGACCCTGCCTGAACACCGCCGTTCCCATTCCCGTGCATCTATAACCTGTTCCTGTATTGATCTTCTGTTGCCGACCCAGATTGCTCCTGACTCTTCCTGAACACCGCCATTCCCATGCATCTGTAACCTGTTCCTGTATTGATCTTCTGTTGCTGACCCAGATTGCTCCTGACTCTGCCTGAACACCGCCTGTTCCCGTTCCCGTGCATCTGTAACCTGTTCCTGTATTGATCTTCTGGTGCCGACCCAGCTTGCTCCTGGCTCTGCCTGAAAATTGTCTGTTCCCGTTCCCGTGCATCTATAACCTGTTCCTGTATTGATCTTCTGTTGCTGACCCAGCTTGCTCCTGACTCTGCCTGAAAATCGTCTGTTCTCATTCTCATTCATCTGTAACCTGTTCCTGTATTGATCTTCTGTTGCTGACCCAGCTTGCTCCTGACTCTGCCTGAACATCACCCGTTCCCTTGCATCTGTAACCTATTCCTGTATTGATCTTCTGTTGCCGACCCAGCTTGCTCCTGGCTCTGCCTGAAAATCGTCTGTTCTCATTCTCGTTCATCTGTAACCTGTTCCTGTATTAATGTTCTGTTGCTGACCCAGCTTGCTCCTGACTCTGCCTGAACATCGCCCATTCCCATTCCCTTGCATCTGTAACCTGTTCCTGTATTGATCTTCAGTTGCCGACCCAAATTGCTCCCGACTCTGCCTGAACACTGCCTGTTCCCATTTCTGTGCATCTGTAACCTGTTCCTGTATTGATCTTCTGTTGCCGACCCAGATTGCTCCTGACTCTGCCTGAACACTGCCTGTTCCCATTTCCGTGCATCTGTAACCTGTTCCTGTATTGATCTTCTGTTGCCGACCCAGATTGCTCCCGACTCTGCCTAAACACTGCCTGTTTCCATTCCTGTGCATCTGTAACCTGTTCCTGTATTGATCTTCTGTTGCCGACCCAGATTGCTCCTGACTCTTCCTGAACACCGCCATTCCCATGCATCTGTAACCTGTTCCTGTATTGATCTTCTGTTGCTGACCCAGATTGCTCCTCACTCTGCCTGAACACCGCCTGTTCCCGTTCCCGTGCATCTGTAACCTGTTCCTGTATTGATCTTCTGGTGCCGACCCAGCTTGCTCCTGGCTCTGCCTGAAAATTGTCTGTTCCCGTGCATCTATAACCTGTTCTTGTATTGATCTTCTGTTGCTGACCCAGCTTGCTCCTGACTCTGCCTGAACATCACCCGTTCCCTTGCATCTGTAACCTATTCCTGTATTGATCTTCTGTTGCCGACCCAGCTTGCTCCTGGCTCTGCCTGAAAATCGTCTGTTCTCATTCTCGTTCATCTGTAACCTGTTCCTGTATTAATGTTCTGTTGCTGACCCAGCTTGCTCTTGACTCTGCCTGAACATCGCCCATTCCCATTCCTTTGCATCTGTAACCTGTTCCTGTATTGATCTTCTGTTGCTGACCCAGCTTGTTCCTGACTCTGCCTGAACACCGCCTGTTTCCGTTCCCGTGCATCTGTAATCTGTTCCTGTATTGATCTTCTGTTGCTGACCCAGCTTGCTCCTGAGTCTGCCTGAACTCTATATGCACCGACCCCTGGATTATGTTTCCGCCTGCTCCTTCTGCTCACCTGCCTTGCTGTTACCAACCCCTGCCTGACTCCGACCACTCTTCTACCTGCCCTCTGTACCTGATCTGCTCACTAGCTGCTGACCTGGACTGTCTGACCCTGCCTTTGGTTCTTCATCCTGTATCTGAACCAGCTTATCTGTGCCTGGCGCTGGTTTCAGGTTTGGTTTACATATATGCGAATTGGATGCGTTTTGAACTGCATCTGATTTGCATGACTTAAACCAAACCTGCTTTCTATGGAGCCGGTTCACATATCTGCAATGCAGCGGCAGCATACAGTCAGTGCAAATTTAAAAAGAGTCCTGTGTGACTTGTGAGCACTGCGGTGTGGTTCAGATGTGAATTCCAGGCTCGTTGCCTTCTATGGGAATGCTTCTGAATCGCACATGTCATCGGTTTTGTCATCGGTCCCCCCCCCACTTTACACATAGGCACATATTTAACCCCTTGATCACCCCTAGATGTTAACCCCTTCCCAGCCAGTGTCATTAGTACAGTGACAGTGTATAGTATTAGCACTAATTTCCTCCTATTATCAGTTAGTATCAGATTGCCTGCCACACTATCACAGTCCCAATTTCCCAAATTCCAGTATATACTGTATACCATAGTTTGTAGACGCTATAACTTCCGCACAAACCAATCAATATGAGCTTATTGGGTTTTTGTTTTTAACAAACACATGTAGCAGAATACATCTTAGCCAAAATTTTAGGAAAAAAAATATTTTATTTTTTTTATTTCTATTTTAATTTTAACCGTTTCCGCACCAGTTATACTGCGGCAGGTTGGCTCCCCTGGGCGAGCCATCGTAGCTGTACGTTGGCTCTTAAAGATGCTGTACAAAGCCCGCGTGTCCTCGAACCCAATGCGAGTGCCCCGCTGGCACGATGACCACCGGGCACCCGCGATCGCTCGTGACAGAGCGAGAACCGGGATCTGTGTGTCTAAACACACAAATCCCGGTTCTGTCAGGGGAGAGGAGACAGATCGTGTGTTCATACTAAGTGTGAACACCGATCGGTCTCCTCCTCTAGTCAGTCCCATCCCCCTACAGTTAGAACAAACTGAGGGAACAATGTTAACCCCTTGATCGCCCCCTAGTGTTAACCACTTCCCTGCCAGTGACATTTATACAGTAATCAGTGCATTTTTATAGCCCTGATCGCTGTAAAAATGTCACTGGTCCCAAAAATGTGTCGAAAGTGTCCGATGTGTCCGCCGCAATATCGCAGTACAGCTAAAAATCCCAGATCGTGGCCGTTACTAGTAAAAAAAATAAAATAATAAAAATGCCATAAATCTATCCCCTATTTTGTAGACGCTATAACTTTTGCGCAAACTAATCAATAAACACTTATTGCGATTTTTTTTTTTTTTACCAAAGATATGTTGAAGAATACATATCAAAATGTATTATATTATTATTTTTTATTTATTTTTATTTTTATTATATTATTATTATTATATAATAATAATAATAATAATATATTATTATTTTGGTTTATATTATATTTTTATTATAGCAAATAGTAAAAAATATTGTGTTTTTTTTTCAAAATTGTCGGTTTTACTTTTGTTTATAGCTCAAAAAATAAAAAACCCCAGAGGTGATCAAATACCACCACCAAGAAAGCTCTATTTGTAGGAAAGAAAAGGACATAAATTTTGTTTGGGTACATCGCCGCACAACCGTGCAATTGTCAGTTAAAGCGACGCAGTGCAGTATCGCAAAAAATGGCCTGGTCAGGAAGGGGATAAAATCTTCCGGTGTTGAAGTGGTCAGGGCTGGTGTAAGGATTTTTGACACCCTAGGCGAAACCTAATTTTGCTGCCATCCCCGGCTCCACCCCTGACTCCACCCCCTTTGTCCTGCCCATGTATACCCCACCTTTTTAATGAAGTGCCCATCAAGTGCAGCCTCACCAGCGCCCATCAATGAATGTTTGCTTGCTTCCATTCATTTGGGAGTCGAGACACAGACACAGTCCTCCACTGCTGCTGCACCTCTGACACTATGTGCCAACAGAGCGGCGGCCGCCTGCTGATGCTGAGACTTAGTTGCTTTCTGCAGAGAGAAGAGAGTAGGAACACCAGTGGCCGGGCGCCCTAGGCAGCAGTGTGCTCTAGGCGGCTGCCTAGTTTGCCTAGTGGTAGCACCGGCCCTGGAAGTGGTTAAAATGTGATAGTAGTAACAAAGAAAACACGTTTTTTTTTTTTTTCTTCTAAATTTAGGCCTTTTTTTGTTTATTTAGCAAAAAAATGTCAAATTTTGCTGTGATTAAGTACCGTCAAAAGAAAAAAGAAAGCTCTATTTATGTGGAAAAAATGATAAAAATGTCATCTGGGTACAGCGTAGCATGATCGCGCAATTGTCATTCAAAGTGTTACAGCGCTCAAACCTGAAAATTTGGCCTGGGCAGGAAGGAGGTAAAAGTGTCCGGTATTGAAGAGGTTAAATGAAGGTTTTTTTTGTTTTTTTTTGCCCCGAGTTCTTCTTTAAGTTTGCTTGGTTTTAACACAAAAAAAAAACGGAACCAATAACTGGATAAAACAAAAACATCACAAACGCCAAAATAAAACACGTCCAGGACCCCTTTAGCAATTTACATATGAGCATATGGGGGTCACATGGGCATGATTTAGTATAAATTCCAATTCAGTTAAAAGCAGGACCGGTAAATTACGCGGCTCTGTATCCTAATTACCATTACACCTACATTACTGACTATAGAAAATTGATGGCTGGAATTTCAGCAATTTTACATTACAAGTCATCTTTGATGTATACATATTAAGACAAGTTATTGTCAGCAACCGCTATCAATCACGGCCAATTTATCACTGACGCTGCCAATTACTCCCAGCTCCAAAACGGCTCAATATCAGCAGAAAGACTCCAAATTCATTTTATTCCGCATATACAGAGTATCTACAGCGCCGTGAAAAAGTATTCACACCCCTGGAGATTTTCCACATTTTGTCATGTTACAACCAAAAACGTAAATGTATTTTATTGGGATTTTATGTGATAGACCAACACAAAGTGGCACATAATTGTGAAGTGGAAGGGAAACGATAAATGGTTTTCAACATTTTTTTATATTTCAATGTTTTTATTATTTTATTTATTTCAGGTACTTATATAGCGCCATCAATTTACGCAGCGCTTTTTACATATACATTGTACATCCACATCAGTCCCTACCCTCAAAGAGCTTACAATCTAAGGACCTTAACTCACATTCATACATACTAGGGACAATTTAGACAGGATCCAATTAACCTACCAGCATGTCTTCGGAGTGTAAGAGGAAACCGGAGTACCCGGAGGAAACCCACGCAGGGAGAACATGCAAAGGCCAGGCAGGTAGTGTCGTGGTTGGGATTACGAACCAACGACCCTTCTTACTGCTAGGCGAAAGTGCTACCCACTACACCACTGTGCCGCCATTGAAAGAATATCAAAGTACAGAATAGCCAGATGCATAGGCAGGATTGGCGTCGGATTTTCAAAACATCGCATGACAATACAGAGAAATAAAAAGTACGATCAAAGCACTTATCCATCATCTATCGCAATAACAGAACATAGCGAACATGATAAGTATCCAAAATTTGATGGAGTTTAACAATAGCCTCCCAGTGATGATCCGGAGTACCCCAGTATGTAGGGATGGTAGAGATCCAGAGTCCCGGGAGGTCCCGGTTGTGATCTCTGGGACAGTCTCAGGACTCATGGTCGTAGGAGGCCTCACAAGTGATCATCTGTATTGCGTATAACATTTCTGGAGAAAAAACAAGGAAAAAGAAGAAAAGAGGAGAGAAAAAAAAGGAAGAAACGAGGGAGAAAAGTGAGAGGAGGAGAGAGAGGGTCGTCCCAGAGTTCTCTATGGAGTCGAAATGTAGTCAATCCATGGGTCCCATACCTTATTAAATTTCTTGACTTTATTACAAAGAATGTGAGTGAGTTTATCATTGATCCTAATCCAATTGAGTTTACTTTTAACCTGGTCAAGAGGGATTATCGGCTGTTTCCAGTGCCTTGCGATTGTAATTCTTGCCACCAGCAATATATAATTAATCAATTTTATCGATTTTTTTTGGGGTGTTTCACCAGTCAGGTTTTCAACATTTTTTACAAATAAATATGCGAAAAGTGTGGCGTGCATTTGTATTCAGCCTCCTTTACTCTGATAACCCCTAACTAAAATCTAGTTAAACCAAAATGACTTCAGAAGTCACCTAATTAGTAAATAGAGTCCACCTGTGTTTAATTTAATCTCGGTATAAATACAGCTGTTCTATGAAGCCCTCAGAAGTTTGTTAGAGAACTTTAGTGAACAAACAGCATTATGAAGGCCAAGGAACACACCAGACACGTCAAGGATAAAGTTGTGGAGAAATTTAAAGCAGGGTTAGGTTATAAAACAAATACCCCAAGCTTTGAACATCTCACTGAGCTCTGTTCAATCCATCATCCGAAAATGGAAAGAGTATGGCACAACCACAAACCTACCAAGACATGGCCGTCCACCTAAACTGACCGGCCGGGCAATAAGAACATTCATCAGAGAAGCAGCCAAGAGGCCCATGGTAACTCTGGAGGAGCTGCAGAGATCCACAGCTCAGGTGGGAGAATCTGTCCACAGGACAACTATTAGTCATGCTCTCCACAAATCTGAACTTTATGGAAGAGTGACAAGAAGAAAACCATTGGTGAAAGAAAGTCCCGTTTGCAGTCTGTGAGAAGCCACGTGGAGGACACAGCAAACATGTAGAAGAAGGTGCTCTGGTCAGATGAGACCAACATTGAACTTTTTGGCCTAAAAGCAAAACGCTATGTGTGGCGGAAAACTAACACTGCACATCACCCTGAACACACCATCCCCACCGTGAAACATGGTGGTGACAGCATCATGTTATGGGGATGCTTTTCTTCAGCAGGGACAGGGAAGCTGGTCAGAGTTGTATTCAATCTTAGTTTTATTGAATAGTTATTACACAAATAACATATATACATACATTAATGGTATTGTCATACCACCAAAACATCTTACAAATACATTACACAAACTAACATAAACAAACCCAAAAAAAAAAAATTCCTTTCTTTTCCCTTTCCCTTTCTTTGACATATATACATCCTGTATTGAAGCCCTATTAGATCATATTTGGGTTCTATTCTAGTTACCGCTTAAACCTTTAGTTTCCTGTTGATTCCCTGAAAGCCCTCCAGGGGGCCCATATCTGCCGACATTTTTCAAGCATGTCCAATTAATATGCCAGGAGGATCTCCATCTTCTCAGTATGATCCATTTCCACTACCACTACCCATTCATTCACTGAAGGGGATTGTGTTGATCGCCAATGCCGCGGAATAACCAATCTTGCAGCTATCACCCAATGTCTGAGCAAACCCTTTTTGATATTTTTATATGAGCCTGGTAAAATGGACAACAGCGTGATTTGTGATGTATTGGAAATTACCTCCCCTGTAACTATAGTATACAACTGCAAGTCCCAGAATATACAAATTTGAGGGCATTCCTAATGGCGTCCCTGGGGGGGGGGCAGAGGGGCCCCTGACCCCCCCCAACATTATGCTGTACCCCACCATGTTTTTTTTTTTTACAAAAAATCAATGTCTAAGAGGGAGAGAGTCCCCAGTGAGCTCCTGCGGGTGATTCCTCCCCCCTCCCTCTGCTCGCTGACACTGCATAATGCGAGCGCTCACACAACCATGGCCGCCCGATCTGCTCCTTGCCCTGCATCCTCATTGGCAGGGAGAAGAGCGAGTTGCAGGAAGGACTCCACCAGGACTCTCAGTTACTGAGAAAACAGACTGATTTCTCCCGTCCTTAGGACAGGAGAACCAGCCTGTAAATTCCAAGAGATGCCAGACCAGCGCTGTCAATAGCAGGGGCAGGACAGCAAGAGGAGGCTGGGGAACCCCACGGTGGCTCAACACCAGGGCCCGGAGGCAAGACAACCTTTGCAACCCTGATAGTTCTCCCACTGCTTTGGATCCTTATATTTTCTTGGTATGCTGGTGACATATATCTCTTGTTTTCTGCCACCCTGGGGGGGCCCCAATACAGTAGGAAGGGAGCTCACTGCAGAACATGTGAAAGGGCCCATTGTGGGGTCATAGTAAAGGGCCCCAGTATATATTTATATATCTATATATATCTATATATATCTATATCTGTATCTATATATATATATATATATTTATATCTATATATCTATAGATATAGATATATATATATATATATATAAATATGCATTTTATAGTTGCCCCCCTACTTTTTCCCTGTCCCCCCATGTGCCCCCCCTAAATATGAAAGCTGGACATGCCACTGGGCATTCCCACCATATGTGTAACAACTAGCCCTTAGCGGAATGGCATCGCCAACAGTTATCTGAGGTGTCTGGAAAAATACGCTGTAATTAAGTTGGGCATCGATACCAACGAGAAACACACTTATAGCTTGTCTCTTGGGCTTTGGTTGCCAGTGACAAACAATGTGTGAGGATAAAAGACTTCTCCCACTCTTCTGCTCCAATTTCAACATTTATTTGTAAATTCTGGGAGCTCGGGATGATTTTTTCCAATAAGAATCTTATATACTGCTGATAAAACGTGTTTTGTTCTGGTGCTTTGCACCAAGATGGACTCAAAGAGATTTAAATCTCTGTTAAAGGATTTGTTTAAAGGACAACAGAGGACAAAAAAAGATAATAGTTGCTGATATTCCGTCCATTGCATAAATGAAGGGGATTGTAATTGTATTAAGTTCATTATGGGTGGTAGTTTACCCTGACAAAGAATTTGATTCACTCTTCGGTGGGACTCCTTATTCCACAGAAAAAAATGTAACCGGTCTACTGCAGGTGGAAATTGTGGGTTACCAAATAAGGGTGTCGTTGGTCCTATTTGTGAAGAAAGCCCTAGACGCAAAATCATTTTGTGCCAAACACTCAATAAATGGGACGTACGAAAGGGTAAAGAAAAGGACGTATATCGATGAATACCTGGATAAGATCTAACCAAGGAAGTGCCTGAAGGTCCAACTGGTTCAACCCTTGTTCTATTGATACCCATTGTTTAGTAGACATGTGCACACTGAAATATTTTGTTTGGGAATTTAGTTTTCGTCTGAAAAATACATTTTTTTTTAGTTACTCCCGAAATTCGTTTTTATTTATTTTGTTTCGTTAAAAAATGCATTCGTCCTAAAATCAGAAAAAATTAAGGTTGAATCTGTCATTGAAGGCTTATGGTGTCTGTCGAATGTTCTAAGAAGATTCGATTGAGCAGCTAAACTGTACAACGCCGCAATCGTACATTTCCGGTCGAATGTTCCACCTACAAGCCATAGTAGAATTCTAATGTTGTATGAAACTAGTATTAATTATATTTATTAATTATTATTACTAGTCAACCCAAATTAGAATTCTTCTATAGCCTATGAGCGGAGCATTTGACCATAAATGTCCGCTCGCGGCGACTGCTTCGTCGAATCTTCACGTCGAATCTTTTTCTCTCTATGTAGAATAATCTTGGACTAATAGAGTTAGGTTAGGCACATTCAACCTTTTTTGCTATTGTCTCTATAATGTTGAATCTTTTCTCTCTATGTCGAATCTTTTCTCTCTATGTAGAATAATCTTGGACTAATAGAGCTAAGGGTAAAGTGGAAGTAAACCCCCCTATCGTTTTCAGCCAAGGAAGCCGCCATCTTTGCCTCTGTTTAATCTACAACTGCCATAATGCTGCACATGTGATCGGTTATGACAACAGCCATTGGATGGTTTGACAGTTTGGTTGAGAGCACATCCAATGGGAGTGTTACATTTCCGGCACGTTCCGGAAATGAAACTGTTTTATGGATGGGTTTACTTCCGCTTTAAGCACATTCGACCACTGGTTCGATGGACACAGATCGCTATTGTCAGCGTCATGTCGAATCTCCTATCTATATCGAACTGTTGTCACAACGAAAACGAAAATAAAGCATTTGTTTATGTCGAATCTTTCGGTTTTCGGATTCTGCACGTAAACGGTAGCGAAAATACCCAAAATTCGGACGAAAATGCATTCGGACAAAAACGAATGCACATGCCTATTGTTTAGTATCCGAGTGATGGAACCCAATTCACTAATTCAGTAAGGACTGCCGCAATATAATAATAATAAAGATCCAGTGCACCCGCTCCTCCTTTCGTTTTGGGTAGTGTTAACGTTTTGCAATTTAGTCTAGATCTCTTGTTCCCCCAGATAAACTTGACAAAGGCAGATTGTAAAATAGAGAAAAAAGATCTGGGGATAGAAGCAGGGATAGTTTGAAAAAGGTACAGAAAACGCGGTATTATGTCCATTTTCAATATGTTAATCCTCCCGAACCAGGAATAGAAATTTGAGTCTTTTTTTTAGATCTTGTAGAGTACGTTGCATAAGAGGGATGAAATTAGCCGAATATAGATGAGTCGAATCTGTGGGTATATTAGTTCCTAGGTATTTTAATGTAGAGGAACAGAATTTAAACGGGAAATTGTTCTTCAACATCGTCACTTGATGTGATGAAAGTGACACATTAAGAATTTCCGATTTAGAAACATTTACTTTGAAACTACTCAGGACACCAAAGTGTTTAAATTCAGATAAAATAGAAGGCATAGAAATATGAGGGTTAGTTACATAGAGTAACAGATCGTCAGCAAACAAGGAAAGTTTTACTTCTTGTCGATCTAACCTTATGCCGGTGATAGAGGGGTTCTGTCTGATTGCTATCGCTAAATGGTTCCATCACTAGGACATAAAGCAAGGGAGATAGAGGGCATCCCTGGCGGGTACCATTTTGTATGGGGAAACTTGTGGTTAATGATCCATTGATCCGTATTCTGGCCTTTAGTTTAGTGTATAATGCCAAGATCTTATTAAGCAAATTTTGGCCCATCCCTTTTTGCCTTAAAGAGGACTCGAGAAAAGACCACCCAACACGATCAAAAGCCTTCAATGGGTCAACCGAGAGAAGGCATGCTTGTATTTTAGCTGTTTGGGCATAGTCCATGAGTAAAAGTGTTTTTATCTCGTTGTCTCGTGTTTCTCTTCCTTGGACAAATCTGGTCTGGTCTTTATGTACCAGGCTAGGAATAATAGATTGGAGCCGTAGCGCAATTAAATTTAGCATATATTTTTATGTCTACTCCAATTAAGGATATTGGGCGATAACTAGAACATAATGGTAAATCTTTATCCTGGTTTGTGAATCTAAGTAATATGAGCTTCTAGTGTTTGGGTCGGAAATGGGTTAAAGGAAGAGATGGAGTTAAACACCCGTAGCGTAAATGGAGGCAAACAGTCTTTATATGTTTTGTAAAATTTTGGAGTAAATCCATCAGGGCCAGGGCTCTTACCTGATGGAATATCTGTGGTTACGCCTAGTAATTCCTCCATTGAGAAAGAGCAATCTGATGATTTCCTATGATCCTCATCTAATATCGGGAGAGCGGTTTCCTGCACATAAACATCAATGCTACAAGCATCAAACTCCGTGTCTTCCGTAAGAGGTGGTTGTGCCAGACTATAAAGACTTGAAAGGTATTCCCTGAATGTTTGTTGGAGACTTTGTGGGTTTGAGGTTGTCTCCCCTGACGACATCCTAATACTGGGTAAAAAAAGTCTGGGGAGAACGGGGATGTAATGTACAAGCTAATTGTCTCCCACATTTAATTGCATATCTATGCGGTCAGAGTTGATGGGGAGATGGATGGAGCTAAATACAGGGCAATCTTAGAAGAAAATCTGTAATGCCGCGTACACACGAGCGGACTTTTCGACTGGACTGGTCCGACGGTCTATCCGACGGACTTTCCGCGGACTTCCGATGGACTTTTCTAATGAACGGACTTGCCTACACACAATCACACCAAAGTCCGACGGATTCGTACGTGATGTCGTACACCGGACTAAAATAAGGAAGTTAATAGCCAGTAGCCAATAACTGCCCTAGCGTCAGTTTTAGTCCATCGGACTAGAACGGATTGTTCGACCAGACTTGAGTCCGTCGGAAAGATTTGAAACGTGTTTTATTTCTAGGTCCGTCGGACTTTTGGGGAAAAAAAGGCCACTGAAGCCCACACATGCCGGACCAAGTCTGCCGGAAAGTCCGCTCATGTGTACGCGGCATTAAAACAAAAAAACACACACAAAAATGCAGTGATGGTGTAAGCCTCAGCGCTAAAACAGCCTACTGGTTGCAAGAGTGGTGTTTAGACCAAAAAACTCTTGGAGGTATATAAAAAGAAATAAATAACAAACGCACTATTCGGTAAGGCTATAATGACATAAAAAATAGCAGAAGTATAAATAAGTCTGTCTATATAGAAAGTTCTAGGGGGTGAACGCTACTTTTTGGGGGAAAAAATACACTTTAATGAATTTTAATGCAAAAAAAAAAAACACAATATATAATCCATGTTTTTTCTATGTTTTAATAAAATATAAAAGGTTATGATACGCTGTGTACACAAAACACAATATATACCCCAATTTTTTTGTATAATGTCAAAGATGATGTTACGCCGAGTAAACAGATACCTAACGCGTCACGCTTTAAAATTGCGCGCGCTTCTGGCATTGGCAAGAAACTACAGTAATTCAAAATTTCCATAGGCGACGCTTTAACATTTTTTTACAGGTTACCAGTTTAGAGTTATAGAGGAGGTCTAGCGCTAGAATTATTGTTCTCACTATAGCGTTCACGGCGATACTTCCCATGTGTGATGCAAACACCATTTACATATGTGTGTGTGATCTATGTATGCGTTAGAGCACGAGAGGAGGGGGAGGGGGGGGGCGCTTTAAATTATTATTTTTTTTTAATTATTATTCATTTTATTTAAAAACATGTTAGTTTTACACTCTCCCTTTATTTTTATTTTTTTATTTTTTTTTATTTTTTAATCAGTATTATTCCTATCACAGGAAATGTAAATATCCCTCCCAATTTAACCCCTTGCAGATCGGCCCATGAACATATACTTTGGGGGGCGGCAGCTCCTGTGTGCGCAAAATCCCGTACAGGTACGTGATTTCACTCTTTTTTTTTTTTTTTGCAATGATCACTGTATTGATGTCACTGGCCTCCAAAAAGTGTCCGATTTGTCCGCCGCAATGTCGCAGTCTTGCTAAAAAAAATCGCTGATCGCCGCCATTACTAGTAAAATAAATAAATAAATAAAAAGGCCATAAATCTATCCCATAGTTTGTAGACGCTATAACTTTTGTGCAAACCAATCTATACATACGCTTATTGGAACTTTTGTTACCACAAATATGTAACAGAATACATATTGGCCTAAATTGATGAAGAAATTAGATTTTTTTTTTAAATTTAATTGGGTATGTTTTATAGCAGAAAGTAAAAAATGCTGTTTTTTTTTTTTCAAAATTCTCCGCCTTTTTTTTGTTTGTAGTGCAAAAAATGAAAAAAAAAAACTGCAGAGATGATCAAATACCAGCAACAGAAAGCTCTATTTGTGGGGAAAAAAGGACATACATTTTATTTGGGTGGCACGACCGTGCAATTGTCGGTTAACCACTTCAGCCCCGGAAGGATTTACCCCCTTAATGATCAGGTCATTTTTTGTGATATGGCACTGCATCGCTTTAATTGACAATTACCCGGTCGTGCGACGTTGCACCCAAACAGATTTGATGTCCTTTTTTCCCTGCAAATAGAGCTTTCTTTTGGTGGTATTTGATCACCTCTGCGGTTTTTATTTTTTGTGCTATAAACAAAAAAAGAGCGGCAAATTTTGAAAAAAAAAAACAATATTTTTTTACTTTTTGCTATAATAAATATCCAAAAAAATGAATAAAAAAAAAACAAATGTCTTCATCAGTTTAGGCCAATATGTATTCTTCTAACTATTTTTGGTAAAAAAAAATAACAATAAGCGTATATTGATTGGTTTGTGCAAAAAGTTATAGCGTCTACAAAATAGGGGATATATTTATGTCATTTTTATTATTCATTTTTTCTTAGTAGTAATGGCGGCAATCAGCATTTTTTAACAGGACCGCGACATTGCGGCGGACAGATTGGACATGTTTGACACTTTTTTGGGACCAGTGACATTTATACAGCGATCAGTGCTATAAATAGCCACTGATTACTATATAAATGTCACTGGTAGGGAAGGGGTTAACACTAGGGGGACGATAAAGGGGTTAAGTGTTTCCTAGGGAGGTGTTTCTAACTGTGGGGGGGAGGGGACTGACTGGGAGTAGAGAGCGATCGCTGTTCCTGATCACTAGGAACAGCAGATCTCTCTCTACTCCCCTGTCAGAACGGGGATCTGTCTGTTTACATTGACAGATCCCCGTTCTGGCTCTCTGTCGAGCAATCGCGGCCGCCGGCCACGCGCATTGGCACACACCTGCTATAGCCTTTAAAGGGACCGCGATTCGCGCAAGGGAGCCAACATGCCGCAGTATAACTGCAAGGCTGGTCGGCAAGCGGTTAAAGTAACAAAGTGCCGTATCGCAAAAAATGGCCTGGTCATGAAGGGGGGTGAAGTGGTTAAAGTGGTTCTAAAGGCTTAAGGTTTTTTACCTTCATGCATTCGATGCATTAAGGTGAAAAAAACCTTCTTTGTGCAGCAGCCCCCCCAATAATTACCTGAGTCCCTGTCATAAACCATGAAATCAGGCCGAGACAGAAGTACAGTTAAATCACACTTATTTAATAAAAAAAGTAAAAAGAACAAAACGTAGTCAAAACATAGCCAAGGTTCAGTAACCGGAACGGATAGTCAGACAAGCCAGAAGTCAGGGATCAGTGTAGTGGAACAGCAAGCAGGATCTGGAGCCAGAAGGAATGTCAGGAAAGCAAGTCTTTAAATGCTTCCCGACCACCTCACGTAGGTATACTGCAGCAGAAGGGCACGTACAGGCAGATTAACGTACCTGTAGGTTGCCCTTTAAGAGGCGGGTTAGCGGGTGTGGACGCGCCCGCCGGGAGCTCCGTGATTGTGACCGTGGGTCCCGCAGACCCGATGTCCGTGGGGATACCCGTGATCGTCTCACGGTGAGGAAGAACGGGGAGATGCTAATGTAAACAAGCATTTCCCCGTTCTGCCTAATGACACTGTCACTGATCTCTGCTCCCTGTAATCGGGAGCGGTGATCAGTGTCGTGTCACACACAGCCCCTCCCGCCCACAGTTAGAATCACTCCCTAGGACACACTTAACCCCTACAGCGCCACCTAGTGGTTAACCCCTTCACTGTCAGTCCCATTTACACAGTAGACAGTGCATTTTTCATTGCACCGATCGCTGTATAAATGTGAATGGTCCCAAAATCGCACCAAAAGTGTCCGATGTGTCCGCCATAATGTCGCAGTCACGATAAAAATTGCTGATCGCCACCATTACTAGTAAAAAAAAATGATCAATAAAAATGCCATAAAACTATCCCCTATTTTGTAGACGCTATAACTTTTGCGCAAACCAATCAATAAACACTTATTGCGATTTTTTTTTTACCAAAAATATGTAGAAGAATACGTATCGGCCTAAACTGAGGAAAAAAAATGTTTTTTATATATTTTTGGGGGATTTTTATTATAGCAAAAAGTAAAAAATATTGCTTTTTTTTCAAAATTGTCGCTATTTTTTTTGTTTATAGCGCAAAAAATAAAAAATGCAGAGGTGATCAAATACCACCAAAAGAAAGCTCTATTTGTATGGAAAAAAAGGACAGCAATTTTGATTGGGTGCAAAATCGTACGACTGCGCAATTGTCAGTTAAAGCGACGCAGCGACGCAATCCCAAAAAGTGCTCTGGTCAGGAAGGGGGTAAAATCTTCCGGGGGGCTGAAGCGGTTAAAGTATTTAATGCAGTATAGGAGAACGGGTGAACAAAAAATGAAGATAAAAAATTCTGGGTGGAACTCCGCTTTGATTCAATTTTTTTAAACATTTGTTTTCTTTTTTTACAATAAGATCAGGGCTCTGTGGGGGCCCAAACCATTACTTTTAACACTGAAGATAGTTCTTAATGACATTAGCTGTATGTTTGGGGTCATTGTCCTTCTACAGAATACATTTGGGACCAATCACACAACATAGCGACACTGCACTGGGGGGGAAAATTTTTTAAAATACTATTAGTGCCGAATCCCAAAAAGTGCTCTGGTCAGGAAGGGGGTAAAATCTTCCGGGCTATAGTGGTTAAACAGGAACGCAGGAGAGCGTCTCTGTGATGTTGACCAAGGCGACGGCAGAGATCCTCTGGACTGGACGGCTTAAGTAGGCAGGACTGACGAGCAGGATATCATCAACAGCTGAGTAACTGTGGAGAGATAGGAGCTGGCAATTAGCCGGCAGCTGAGCAGCCGGCTATGAGAAGGAAGGGCTGAGCCCAGCCCTGACAGTCCCATCTCAATTCAGCGATGTGCACAAGAGCCTCAGCTCTCTGGGGACTCTCCCTTCCCATTGTCTGAGACAGCAGTAGGAGCCATTGGCTGCCAAAGCTGTCAATCACAGCCAGCAATGAGGAGACAGTGGGGGCGGAGCTGAACGGTGGCTCTGTGTGTGAATGGACTCGGGAGTAAGCCTACTAGGGTGCCCCCTTTGCAAGCTGCTTGCTATGGGGGAACTCGGCAGGAGGGAGGGGCCAAGAGCACCGCGAGGGACCCGAGAAGAGGAGGATCCAGGCTGCTCTGTGCAAAACCAACTGCACAGAGCAGGTACATATGACATATTTGTTATTTTAAAAAATGAAAACCTTTTAATATCATTTTAATGGATTCAAATGAATTCAAAGTTACAAAAATCTGTGTCTTCTACAGCTGGACTCATAACTCCCGAACGTTCCACTTAAAGCCTTCTGCAAGGCATGGCTACCTAGATATGTGACTAAAATATCCATTTTCTTTAAGATATGGCCTCTCAATTAAAGATATGGACTATCCAATTAGAATATGACATTTCCATTTCATTATCCGTCACTTATATATATATAGAGATGACATATTTTCTTCTATATGGAGAGGACAGTAACCCAATCAGTCCCTTCCCCAGTGGAGCTTGCAATCTAATGACCTTATCACCGAGTCTTTTTTTAATCTAAAGGCAAAAAGGTCATTGGAGAGGTCCCACCAAGTCGTAGACTTCATTAATCATCAGGAGAAGCCAGCAACTACTCCTGCAGCAAAGGGCGGTATTGTAGAGAGCACAAATTGATAGCAACCCATCTGCATTTATTGTTTAGACAAAGGATACAATGTGGTGGTTGTGAATTATCGAATATTGTTGCTTTCAGAATAGGCTTATTAAATATGGATTTAAATAATAAAAATAAATATTTAATTCAGTTGTATGTATCACTTGTCAATGCTGACAAGTGATTGTAAAGGATTATTAAAAATGTAAAAAAAAGTCGTTCTTACCTGCTCTGTGTAATGGTTTTGCACAGAGCAGCCCCAATCCTCCTTTTACCGTGTCCCTCACTGGAGCTCCCTGCTCCTCTCCCAAGCCTTTTGCTATGGGGGCACTCATGCAGGCTTGCACCTGAGCTGGCTCTGTGTGTGCTCCACCCCCCCGCTCCCCCCTCACTAGCCAATGGCTCCCGCTGCTGTCTCTGAGCCAATGAGGTGGGAGAGAGCCAAGAGAGCCTCTGCACAGGATCGAGATCAGGCTCAGTAAATAAATAAATTTGCCTTAGAATCTGTGTAATTAATATGTGTTTGGTTTTAAAGGCATGAGGTGGCAACCCTAAGCCAGCCTCTGTTCCAGTGGCGGCCCGTGCACTGTGGGCGCACAGATGCCGCCCCCCATCCATGCGCCCTGCCCCTTTCAGGATGCCGGATGCATGGACACCCATGGTGGGGGTGGGAGGGGGTGGTACTTCTTGAAGCACCTGATTAGAGCCAGAAGCTCTAATAGGCTTCAAAATACGGTGGGCTCGGGGCACAGAGAGTGCGCCCCGATCCCACCCAATTGTGTGACGATAGTGAATTGATTTTTGCTATTTTCACACTTACCTTCCTCCCCGCCAATCTGGAGGCCGGGTGTCAGACCTGTTTCCTGATTGGCCAAAGCGCCAGGCCACCCTATTGGATGCCTGGCGCTTAGCAAGAGGACAGGAGGAAACACGCACTGGTGCGGAGGTCGCCGTCGCTCCGGTGCACGGAGCTGCTGCCTGGCAAGAAGTGTCAGGGGTGCCGCCAGAGCCGAGCGTGGGGGCGGGTTGGGGGTGCTTCCGGTGCTGCGCACAGGGGGGAGGGGGTTGATGGTGCTAGAGCTGCACGCTGGGGGGGGGTGCTGCCAGAGCTGCGAGCCCTGCGAGTGGGGGGGGGGGGGGTCAGTGGGGACAGTGGCTGCATATGATGGGCACAAGTGGCTGCATATACTGGGCACAAGTGGCTGCATATGATGGGCACAAGTGGCTGCATTTGATGGGCACAATGGCTGCATATGATGGGCACAATGGCTGCAATTGATGGGCACAGTGGCTGCATTTGATGGGCACAATGGCTGCATTTGATGGGCACAGTGAGGCTGCAATTGATGGGGGGGTTCAGTATTTTTCAGTTTGTTTGCGCCCACCCAAAAATTTTGAGCACCAGCTGCCACTGGCCACGTCTATGCAATAACGAGATTGCAGATGTGGCGCTTCATTTGCGGGTGTTTAGCCCGCCTTACGGCGCCTTCTGAGGCGCTGAGTAGCTTCCGCCCGGTGCTAGTATTTATTACTATGGCCGGGCGGTTTGAGTGACATCTAAGTATGATGTCACTTCCTGTTTCTCTCTCCAATTGCGCCCAGGAGAGAGGAAACAGGAAGTATGAGAGGAACAGACCTCTCCACAGGAGACACCGCTGGAGAGGACAACACACAGCAAGGTAAGTAACCGGGGGAGGGGGGTTTGATGGTGACACATGCTGCTGCAATTTGATGGTGACACATGCTGCTGCAATTTGGTGGTGACACATGCTGCTGTAATTTGGTGGTGACACATGCTGCTGCAATTTGGTGGTGACACATGCTGCTGCAATTTGGTGGTGACACATGCTGCTGCAATTTGGTGACACACGCTTCTGCAACTTGGTGGTGACACACGCTGCTGCAATTTGGTGGTGACACATGCTGCTTCAATTTGGTGTTGACACATGCTGTTGCAATTTGGTGGTGACACATGCTGCTGCAATTTGGTGACACATGCTTCTGCAATTTGGTGGTGACACACGCTGCTGCAATTTGGTGACACATGCTGCTGCAATTTGGTGGTGACACATGCTGCTGCAATTTGGTGACACATGCTGCTGTAATTTGGTGGTGACACATGCTTCTGCAATTTGGTGGTGACACATGCTACTGCAATTTGGTGTTGACACATGCTGTTGCAATTTGGTGGTGACACATGCTGCTGCAATTTGGTGTTGACACATGCTGCTTCAATTTGGTGTTGACACATGCTGTTGCAATTTGGTGGTGACACATGCTGCTGCAATTTGGTGGTGACACATGCTGCTTCAATTTGGTGTTGACACATGCTGTTGCAATTTGGTGGTGACACATGCTACTGCAATTTGGTGACACATGCTGCTGCAATTTGGTGGTGACACACGCTGCTGCAATTTGGTGACACATGCTGCTGCAATTTGGTGGTGACACATGCTGCAGCAATTGGTGGTGACACATGCTGCTGCAATTTGGTGACACACGCTGCTGCAATTTGGTGGGGACACATGCTGCTGCAATTTGGTAAGACACAGGCTGCTGCATTTGGTGGGACATAGGCTGCATTTTATGTGACGCAGGCTGCATGTAAGGAGGGACTCTGCTGGGGGCACCTGATGTAAGGAGGGACTCCGCTGGGGACACCTAATGGCATCTGGTGGTAGGCGACGTGGCTAGTGACACGCTCAGGGCTCCCACTGATTCTGCATTATGGTGAGTTGAATGATTTAATTTTATATTACAAAGTAATAATAGAAATAATGCACTTCAATCATCCTGACACCATAACAACCATGGTACCGGGATGATTGAAGCGCTAACACCACGTGTTTGGAGTATCTTTATCTGCTGATTGTTAAACTTTCTAGAATACACATATTTCTATTGTTGTGTAAGATCTGGGCCTGCTGTCCCTCCATCCCTCTCTCCCTCTCCCTCCATCCCTCGTTCATCTTAGACACTAACCACACCACCTTAGAGCCACTATTTAGCTGAAACCACGCCCATTTTCACCAAGTGGGAGCTGTCAAAAAGGAAGGGCGGGACCTGGCGCCCCCCCCCATCCTAAAACTTCACCAGCCGCCACTGGCTGTATCTAACATACAGCAATTCAAATGAACCTCCACATGAGATGACCACCTTCAGGAGTGTTGGGCGGGAGATGCAAGAGGAGCCTTCTTTATCTACTCTACTGTCACTGGCCTGTTGTGTTTATGAATAAGTGTGTCCTATCTCCCTTAGGGATACCTGATAACACACATGCTGAAGTTGCTACTTTTAGTAAAGTTATCCTTAAAACCCCCCCCCAAAAAAAAAAAAAACAGCAAGTCTGGTCACCACTTATAATTGGGAACCAGTCCAAGTAGCTCTCAATAATGTAAATAATTGTAATGAAATAAGTAAAAGCTGCAGGAGCCTGAAGATGAATATTGCCACCTGAAGATGACTAAGCCCTCATGTCAGAGAGGGGTAGTCTCCAAGTGAGGATGACCTGTGTTGCTTTTATGACTGAATAAAAATGTACTGGTTTTCATTAAATTCCCAGCTGTGGCAGAGCAGGGGGGGGGACTACTCCTGAAAGCTTCTTTGATACCCCAAGACTTCAGCTAAGGACCCAGTTCTCACAGCCTAACTAGAAGGCACCTGGAGGAAGCTGAATGGGCACAGCTGCTCCCTTAGCTTTGCGAGTACTACTAAACTACAAGATCCTGGTGACTGAGTGCTGTGTGACTGGGCCAAAGACGTTTCTCTCCTGAGGGGTTCATACCTCTAATGTCTTCCGTGGGAAGACTGTACTCTGAACTGGGGCCAAGTAGTTACTCTCATGAGGGGTTCATACCTCTGGCCTTCCTTAGTCCCTCATGGGAAGACTGTTCTCTGAACTAGGGCCAAGTAGGGCCAAGTAGTTCCTCTCAGGAAGGGTTTCACATCTATGGCCTTCCCTAGTCTCTTGTGGAAGAACCATGATCCAAACTGGGGCCAAGTAGGTTCTCTTCTGAGGGGTTCATACCTCTGGCCTTCCCTAGTTCCTCATGGAAAAACGTTACTCTGAATTGGGGCCAAGTAGTTCCTCTCAGCAAGGGTTTCGTATCTCTGGCCTTCCACAGTCTCTTGTGGGAGAACCATCCTCAGAACTGGGGCCAAATAGGTTCTCTCCTGAGGGGTTCATACATCTGGCCTTCCCTAGTCGCTTGTGGGAGATCCATCTTCTGAACTGGGGCCAAGTAGCTCCTCTCCTGAGGAGTTCATACTTCTAGCCTTCCCTAGTTTCACGCGGGAAGACTATATTCTGAATTATGGCCAAGTAGTTCCTCTAATGAGGGGTTCATACCTCTGGCCTCCTCTAATCTCCCATGGGCGGATTGGGCTGTGAGCTTAGCAGAAGATTTGTTACCAAAGTTCGCAACCAGGTGGCGTGTAGTGATTGTGCTTTTGATCATTATCAACCAGAAACCTTTTTGAGGTAGGGATACACTGTGTGTGAAATTCTCTGGAAATTTGTACATTTCTTCCTATTTTTTTTTTCTGTTACTGACTTGCGGCCATCTCTTCATATGACCCGCTATCTAAACTTTTCTTATAATGTGTGAATTCTTTATAACCTCTAGACAAAATGCAAAGTACACTAATAGCAAATTTAATAAAATGTGGAATAAAAAACTGCACCCAGGTGACCCGTCTCACTGTAGCTGAGGTTAGATTGTGCTATGTGTGAGGGGTCATCTGGACTGGACATGGACAGATGAGCTACCATTGCATTTATTTCTTGTGAGTGAATTTTATCTTTATTCAATGTTTCATTAAAGTTACTGTACTTCTCTATCAGTGGGCTTTTTATTTGTACTTCTTTTTTGGAGACGATTGGTGGGATTGTCCAGGCTGATTTGATACGAAAGTTGCAAAATAGTACCTACATCTAACCTGCTGAAGTACATCTTCAGTGGCCCTATTCTGATAAATGGGTTGATGTGGGGCGATAATATTTGCCACTCAAAACTTCACTGCCATGGCATGTGTATACACCATTCGCTGCCTTTTCAGCTTTAGGGGGACCAGATGGGAGGTGGTAGAAATGTTGTTAAACAGCATGTTTTTACCACCCCACAACCCCAAGTGTAAATGAGGCTGTAGTGCCTAGGAGGAGAAATGGAAATAGAAAATATATTATCGATGTGTAGCACTACCCAGACAGTGCAAAGGCCACCAGTTACACCAGTCCATTCACTCCGGCTCATTAAAGCGGAGTTCCACCCACTTTTACATCTCCACATCATCCGCTTCAGAACAGACCATACTCACTGCAAAGGGCAATTTTATTTTAATGTTTTCTGTGCTTACCTTGTTTCCAAGGCATTATTTAACTCTTCCTGTCTCTACTCTCTGCGAGGTTGATGGCAACCGGAGATGTTTCCTGTGCTGCGACGTGTGTTTAATGTGCAAGATCGGGGGGGTGCATGCTGGGTAGTCAGCAGCACCTTATATCGGAAAAGGATCCTAGTGGGCTTCACACACCCACAAGCAAGATGGAAGCGTGCAACACATAAAAAAAACAAAGGTTTGTTTCATAAAATAAATATAGCGGTGGTATTACTAACATTAGCGATTGCAACATGAGATTAAGATCATGTTCATCATCAGATGATCATGATCATCATTAGATTGCTTTGTAATATGTCGGTGGAACTCCGCTTTAGCTGCTTGCCGACCAGCCGCCGTTGTTATGCGGTGGCAGGTGTGCTCTCTTGCATTAATCGCCGTAGCTGTGCGTCGGCTCGGGCAGGCGCAGTTGCGGACGAGCGAGAGCTCGCGCCCGCTGCACTCTGCAGGAGCGTGCCCGCGGGTCGAGTGGACTTGATGTCCGCCGGCAACCCACCATCGCCTAGTACAGAGGCAAATCCCTGTTCTGACAGGGGACCTGACAGTGATCTACTGTCACGTGCCTGCTGGATGAGCCTGACGTGCAGTGGGAAGAATTCACGTACAACCCTGACTCAAGGGCCACCCGTGTTGCAATAGTGGCCGCAAGAGCCTGGCGGTGTATGGGTGCCTGGGTCATCTTCGGTGTAGCAGATGTGTCACCAGGATGGACCAGCAGGTTGAATGGCAGGCATGAGCATGCGTGTTTGTACTTTGGACCTTTGTCCAACGGACTTGTGTGCACACGCTCGGAAAATCCAACAACAGACATTTGTCAGCTGAAAATTTTAAAACCTGCCATCCAACATTTGTCCGCGGAAAATCCGACAACAATTGTCTGATGGAGCGTACAAACGGTCGGATGTCATCACACATTTCCCGTCAGAAAATCCAATCGTGTGTACGCTATGGATCGTGTGTAGTTATGGAATCCAGTCTTTCACAAAACCAGTGGAAACATATTTTCCCAGCAATTCAGGGTCAGCCATTGGTTTCACATATTTCATAAAATAGGGGCATATCACCTTAACTGTTTTAGAATAGAAAAAAAGGAAAGAATGTTTTTTAACAATGCAAGTCTTTTTTTAATACATTTTAAAGATATTCCAGTATGTATCATTAGGCTTTAGAAAAACAGTAATCTGCAAAAAAGCCTTGACATCGCCAGACCTATCTTATTTTTTCCATCAAAGTATTCTTTATTAAAGAAGAACAAGGTTCTTCAATGTATTCAAGTTTCATAGATGAGAAAAGTATAAAAGCAACAAGTACAGAACAAATCAAATCAGTGTGGCTTACAGTGCAAGAAGAGTTAGAAAAGGTGGCCTTCCATAATACGTGATATCAACATATTGGATATATATTTCTAGCAAAACCTTTAAGAACAGCATTGCGGCATATATTGTAATTACACAAAAAAAACAATAAAAATGTATTCAATTGTGGATGAGATATACATTCAATTAAAGACTGTTCTCTAATAAAAGGACAACTATTATTTGCATTCTTTATGGTACCAAATGTATTGTGCAATTAGAAATCACAGTATGTGGCTAGGGATGCTCAACGGCTATCTACCCTAAAGACCAAGATCTCAAAAAGACTTGAGCAAGGGTGAAAGCAGTTACCACTATAGGCATAAGTTAAGCTATCCAAGTGCAAGATGGAGCTCACATTTTTATCCAAAAGAATGTGTTCAAGGCTTGTGCAGTAGTTTTCCTGGCCAGGTATAAAGTTCTGGTTAAACGCAAACGCTATCGTGGGATAATGCACTAGGCTGGTGCACCCTTTTGTGTTTATCTTTTGTAGTGACTTCAGGACACCTCCCATCCTAAAGGGCAGCAAAGCTTGAAGTGTATCCCTGGGAAGTGATTTTATCTCCGATACTTTGACTGATAAAGTTCTAGTTACCGCTATTTCAAGGATAGGGTCTTCAGAGGGGAGGCCCAAGATTCCTAACATGATCGTTATTGGTTCAGGAGAACAATAAAGCTGAAATAAATGGTTAATAAGGTCAAAGATATCATGCAGGTGTCCTCAAAAAGTCTGTTTTTTAGCTAAAGCTTTGGGTGCGGACATAGGGGCTTTTAGCTACCCATGAAAAACGTCTCAAATTTTGGAGAGCTACTTCTATAGACATAGGTCAAGCTTTCCAAGTGCAGGATAGAGTTCATTTTTTCTATCCAAAGGCTTGTGGTCAGGGTTTTGGGGGGATAGATGTGCAATACAGTAGTTCTCCTAGCCAGGTATAAAGTCCTGGTTACCCCTATCTGAATGTTAGGGTTATCATGATTCCTACAGGGGCCCATCCTTTGTTCAGGGGAACGGTTAAGTTGAAATGCAAGGCTATTAATGTCAAAGGCATCATACCAATACCAGACCAGTTTTGGGCATCTCCAGAATACAGTATATGAATAATACCCCTCTGTCCTCTGGTATATCTAGGGCAAAGTTGGGTGTTTCTACAGGAAAAACAGTACATTCTTAATGTATAACTAGAGCAAGGGGTGCAAGTGAAGGAACGTTTACACCTGCCAAGTCTTCATACATTTTTAGGAGCTGCCTCTACTAGCATAGGTTAGGCTCTTCAATGGTAGGATGGAGTTCATTTTATCTATCCAAATGAATGCTGTGGAATAGTTTTACTGGCCAGGTGTAAGGGTCTGAAAAGGAAAATTTGGGACTTTAAATGAGGCAGATGCCTCCATCCCGGTTTCTTGGCACAAGAGGAGGGGAAGAACGGGGCAAGACTTTAAATGAGACATGCAGTCAACAGCGATGGGTGTAAAAAGCAGTATATTTAATATAAATCATAATAAAAATTCATACAGTAATATACATGATACAATAACAAAATTCATATATATACAAATAGGAACATGAATTGCATGACAGTGTGTAGACCCTTATGCTACATACACTATTACCTTGAACTTTGTAATGCCAATGCACATGTCTGTACAAATAAAAAAATACAAAAAATACGTAAAGACAAAAAGTCAATATAAGCATTGCATATACTAGGCTCTACGCGTTTCGTGAAGTGTATTAATTCACTCATCAGGAGCAGCAATGTCTTTAATCTGAAAGAAAGACAATGAAAAGTGTCTAAGTCACTGCCTTCGGGGGGAAGATACACCAAGGGATAGAATGTATTGGAAGAATTGTTGTAAGCAGTACTTACGACCACCATGCGGAAATGCAGTCTCGAGAACTGGAGGCTCCCCAAGGGATGTCATGTCCGGGAGCTGTGGCGCGGTAAAATACAAGCTAGCCTGGCAAAAATGGCCCCATGATCTGAGGAGAGCCGCTCAAACACTGGTGGCTTATGTAGAAAAGGATTGTAGGTAATGGCTACTTGGGTCTTGTAAGGTTTCTAAAATTTAAAAATATATGAAAAAATATAAATAAATAAATAAATGTATAATATGGTTATCAAAAGGCAGCATCTACACTTGAACAGGAACAGAATAATGCAAATGTAAGCATTTGGCTGCCTAGGTTACCTGATATTCGACCAGAAGTAGCCAGGATGTGCATTTGATGCAAACAATAAAAATAGAGCCGACAGCGTGGACAGACCACCACAGATGGGGCCATTAAGAGAGGCCCGCACGCAAAACCCGCAAAAACGCTACGTGAACATGTCGAAAGGGGGGACGGCGCCGTTGCTAAGACATTACATGATTGGCATGGGCTTCAGAGATCCCTCTCAGAGACCGTAGATGGGAAAACACCACCAACGTGATGACCCTCTCAAAAGCGTCATACGCACGCCGTGTGTGACGTGGCGTCGATGCGCATCGCAGCTCCCGGACATAGAAGTGAGCCAATTGGCTCACGGATCCAGATCAGAAAACAAACAAACATCACACTGTGTGTGAGCCAGTAAATGTTGGATACAATAGGTATAAAGTTCTGGATACTGCTAACTCTAGGTTATGGTCTCTATTGGGGAGGTCCAAGATTCATAAGAGACCCATCTTTGGTTCATGGTTAATAAAGTCAGAGACACTGTGATCTATTTTTTTTTTTAAATAAAGCAGGCATGGAAGGATGAGGGTGTTTAGCTGCCCAAGCAAATATTTTGGGAAGCTACTTCCCAAATTGGCTTTAATTGGCTTCAGTATAAATCACACAAACAGGAAACATAAGGGAAATACAAAGACACTGAATTTCAAAAGAGCCAACTTCCTTAAACTACAAACCTTGCTAGAAGGCATAAATTGGGATAAAATCTTAGGAACAAAGAACACAGAGGAGAGATGGGTTTGCTTTAAGAGCATATTAAATAAGGGCATTAGCCAATGCACCCCACTGGGTAATAAATTTAAAAGAGCGAACAAAAGTCCTGGATGGCTTAACTCCAATATAAAAATGCATATAAAAGCAAAAGAGAAGGCCTTCAAAAAATACAAGGTTGGGGGATCATCATCAGCATTCAGACTTTATAAAGAATGCAACAAGAAATGTAAGGGTGCAATCAGGGCGGCTAAGATAGAACACAAAAGACACATAGTGGAGGAGAGCAAAACAAATCCAAAGAAATTCTTTAAGTATGTAAACAGTTAAAAAGGGAGGACAGACCATATTGGCCCCATAAAGAATGAGGAAGGACATCTGGTTACAAAGGATGGGGAGAAGGTGAAGGTATTGAATTTACTCTTCTCCTCAGTCTTCACGTGTTAATCGGGGGGGCTTCAGTAACCAAAACTGCAGCGTTTATCCTCATGACACATCACAGGAAGTACCCTCATGGCTAACAGAGGACAAAATTAGAATTAGACTTGGGGAACTTAACATTAACAAATCACCGGGACCGGATGGCTTGCACCCGAGGGTACTTAGGTAACTCAGTCAAGTAATTGTCGGACCATTGTTCCTAATTTTTACTGACAGTCCACTGACTGCAATGGTACTAGCAGAGTGGAGAAAAGCCAATATAGCATCAATATTTAAAAAGGGGCCCAAAATACATCCCTGGGAATTACAGACCAGTTAGCCTAACATCAATAGTATGCAAGCTCTTGGAGAGGATGATAAGGGACTATATACAAGATTTTAGTAATGAGAACGGTATCATTAGCAGTAATTAGCATGGATTCATGAAGAATCGTTCTTGCAAAACCAATCTATTAACCTTCTATGAGGAGGTGAGTTGCCATCTAGATAAAGGAATGTCCGTAGATGTGGTGTATCTGGATTTTGCAAAAGCATTTGACACAGTTCCCCATAAACGTTTACTGTACAAAATAAGGTCTGTTGGCATGGACCATAGGGTGCGTACTAGACGTGCACTGACAAAAAATTTGTTCGACTTCATTTCCGTTTCATTCTTTTTTTGCTTTTTTTGGAAATTCAGAAATTCGGAAATTGAGAAATTCGGAAATCCGAAAATTAAAATGTTCAAATTTCCGAATTTCCAAATTTCAAATTTTTAGAATTTCCCGAATTTCAAATTTCAGAATTTCGAATCTTCGAATTTTCAAATTTCTGAATTTCGAATTTTTGATTTCCGAATTTCTGAATTTTCTGAATTTCAGAATTTTCGAATTCCGAATTTCCCAATTTTGAATTTCCGAATTTCAAATTCCTGAAATTCCGAAGTTTCCGAAATTTAGAATTTTCGAAATGTTGAATTTTCGAATATTCGGAAATTTGAAAATTCGGAAATTTGAAATTTCGGAAATTGAAAAATTCGGAAATTAACGAATTTGTCAAAAGATCCAATTTTAAGCAAAACGCTCATGTGCTTATTCGAATAAAGAACAAAAAGAATTACAAACAACAAAAACATAGCAGAAGTAATTTCATAATACACAGGTTACCTCTCTCTAACAGGGGCACACACACAAACACCTGACAGCTGTTCTACTCCCTCTCCACTCCATGTCAGAAAAGAAACAATGCTTGCCATTTATTTTGGGGCTGTGCTGCCCAGTGGCATCATGTTGACGACAGACTCCATATAATGCCAAGAACAGCTGTCAGATATTTCTTAGTGTCTGGGTCCATGTCATGGAGAGATTTCAATGTGTTTTTTATTTCAAATTCACAACTAGGAATGATTACTTACATGTAAAGTATCTGCTGATCAGCTCAGCTCGAGTAGCCAATCCTGACTCTCCTTTCTGGCGACTGCCGGCTGACGGACCTCGGGCTCCCTATCCTCAGAAGGTTCCCAGGATTTATTTCTTAACAAGCAGATGTGTAACACTCAGAAGGCAAGAATAATCCTGGCAGCCTTCCAAGTAGAGTACAGGATTTCTCCCCAAGGCCTGGCCAGGGCACATCAATTTGCTCTTGAGAAGGCCAAATGTGGTCTCCACAATGCTTCTTGTTTTTTTTTTATGTGCCTTATTGTATAGGAGCTCTGCCTGGCTCTGGGGGTACCTGACGGGAGCCATCAGCCACGCCAGCTGGGGGTAACCGAAATCGCCTGCCAAAAGAAAAAAAAAGTCAATAGCATTTTTGCAATGTATCTTCCCCACTACATCACCCACAAAAAGTGAACTTCACGGTTTAGGTTCTTTTAAAATTAGGTACAAAGCTTACACTATACGTATACCTAAGGGTGCTTTGTTAAAAAGGTTTTGTCAAAGTCAGACAAAGTTTGTTATGCTAGGTTGACCTTAAACATGTAAGCTGATTGGTTTCTATACAGAAGTGAGACTCATTTTGCGATCTCCAGCTTTGGCAAATTAAGGGGTTAATTTACTAAAGATGGGGAGCGCAAAATCAGGCCTACTTCTGCCTAAAAACCATTCCAGGTTTTAGTGCCAACACTTAATTGAACAAGCTGAGGTGAGAAGCTGATTGGCTACCATGCACAGCTGCAGCAGATTCGGAGTGCACCAGTTTGAGCTAATCTACCCCAAAGCCATTCATGTCAACAGTGGCGTCGCTAGGGGGTGGCTACTGGGGATATAGCCCCAAATCTGGGGCCCATAGCCCCGAATCTCTTACCTAGGGTTGTCTCTGGGCTCCATCTGCTCAGCTGGTGGCCGGGGGAGGAACATGACTAGTTAATGTTATCAGGTACAAGTTCTTATCCATATTCAGCAGTTCCGACAATTTAATCATTGTCCTGACGTCCACTTCTATACCAATCTGCCAGGCAATGTAATGGCCGGGAACTGCAGCCCCCCCTGATGTAAGGGGGAGGCTCTCTGGGGACCCTGATGTAAGCAAGGGGCTCTCTGGGGACCCTGATATAAGGGGAGGCTCTCTGGGGACCCTGATGTAAGGAGAGGGGTTCTCTGGGGCCCCTGATGTAATGAGGGGGGGCTCTCTGGGGACCCTGATGTAAGGAGAGGGGCTCTCTGGGGACCCTGATGTAAGGAGGGGGCTCTCTGGGGACCCTGATGTAAGGAGGGGGCTCTCTGGGGAACCTGATGTAAGGAGGGGGGCTCTCTGGGGACCCTGATGTAAGGAGGGGGCTCTCTGGGGACCCTGATGTAATGAGGAGGGCTCTGGGGACCCTGATGTAAGTGGGACGGCTCTCTAGGGACCCCGATGTAAGGGGGAGGCTCTCAGGGGACCCTTATGTAAGGAGAGCTCTCTGTGGACCCTGATGTAATGAGGGGGGCTCTGATGTAAGTGGGGAGGCTCTCTGGGGACCCTAGTGTAAGGGGGGATCTGCACTCAGATATGTAACGATATTATATATATATATATATATATATATATACACACACACACACACACACACACACACACACACACACACACACACACACACACACACATATATATATTATATACATGTGTATGCTCACCCAAGCGTATGACTTTCTTTACTTCGCTGCTATGGGCTCTAGCCCCAGATCTTTTGTAGACCTAACAACGCCCCTGCATGTCAACCTAGCAGAACTAAATGATCCTTGGGGTTGATTTATTAAAACTGGAGAGTGCTAAATCCGGTGCAGCTCTACACAAAAACAAATCCAGCTTTATTTTGACAAAGCTTAATTAACCGCTTGCCGCCGGCCGGCTGTCATATGACGGCCAGGCCACACGGCTCTCGTACTGGGGGGACGTCATATGACACCCTCGCCTTCTCGGTCCACCAGGGGTCCTGTCAGAGGAGAGGAGACCGATTGTGTGTTCCCAGTACAGAGGAACACCAGTCGGTCTCCTCCCCTTGTGAATCCCCTCCCCCTACAGTTAGAATCACTCCTTAGGAACATAATTAACCCCTCGATCACCCCCTAGTGTTAACCCCTTCCCTGCCAGTCACATTTATACAGTAATCAATGCATTTTTATAGCTTGGATCGCTGTATAAATGTGAATGGTCCCAAAAATGTGTCAAAAGTGTCTGATATGTCCGTCGCAATATCGCAGTCATGATAAAAATCGCAGCTCGCCGCCATTACTAATAAAAAAAAAAATAAGAATAAAAATGCTATAAAGCTATCTCCTATTTTGTAGACGCTATAACTTGTGCGCAAACCAATCAATCTATATACGCTTATTGCAATTTTTTTAACCAAAAATATGTAGAAGAATACATATTGGCCTAAACTGAGGAAAAATTTTGTTTAAAAAAAAAAAAAAAAAAAAAAAATTTGGATATTTATTATAGCAAAAAAGTAAAAAATGTTGTGTTTTTTTCAAACCTATCACTCTTCTTTTGTTTATAGCGCAAAAAAAATAAAAACCTCAGAGGTGATTAAATACCGCCAAAAGATTTTTTATTTTTGGGAAAAAAATGATAACAATTTCATCTGGGTACAGTGTTGCATGACCGCGCAATTGCCATTCAAAATGTGACAGCGCTGAAGTTGAAAAATGGCCTGGGCAGGAAGAGGGTGAAAATGCATTGTATTGAGGTGGTTAAACAAGCTGAAGTTAGAAGCTGATTGGCTGCCATGCACAACTGCACCAGGTTTTGCACTCTCCAGTTTTAGTAAATTAACCTCCTTGCTCTTTGGTGTGCCTTGTTGTACAGGTGCCCTGCCTGGCTTTGGGGTACCTGTAATTGAAACTAAACCTGGAGCAGACAGTTTTTTTTTTCCTAAAGCTGGGCCAGGGTTACTTCCAATGATATGTTGTTATGTGATCTGCTCTCCAAATAACATGCACAGTTCATTTTTTTTTTTTAAATTAGGCAAACAAATATGTTTCAACATTAGGGATGGGCTTTATGTTCAGGTCGAACATAAGTTAGACTTGAACATTGGCTGTTCGCCCGTTCACCGAATAGCAAACAATTTTGGGTGTTCGCAGCAAATTCGAAGGCCGCGGAACACCCTTTAAAAGTCTATGGGAGAAATCAAAAGTGCTAATTTTAAAGGTTAATATGCAAGTTATTGTCATAAAAAGTGTTTGGGGACCCGGGTCCTGCCCCAGAGGACATGTATCAATGCAAAAAAAAGTTTTAAAAACTGACTTTTTTTGGGAGCAGTGGTTTTAATAATGCTTAAAGTGAAACAATAAAAGTGTAATATTCCTTTAAATTTCGTACCTGGGGGGTGTCTATAGTATGCCTGTAAAGTAGCACATGTTTCCCGTGTTTAGAACAGTCTGAGAGCAAAATGACATTTCTAAAGGAAAAAAGTAATTTAAAACTACTGGTGGCTATATGAATTGTTGGTCCCGGCAATACAGATAAAAGTCATTGAAAAAAATGGCATGGGATTCCCCCACAGGGGAACCCTGAACCAAAATAAAAAAAAATGCATGGGGGTCCCCCCAAATTCCATACCAGGCCCTTCGGGTCTGGTATGGATATTAAGGGGAACTCCGCACCAAAATTAAAAAAAAATGGCGTGGGGGGTCCCCCTCAAAATACAGTCTACTATGGATTTTAAGGGGAACCCCGCCACCAATTAAAAAAAAATGGCATGGGGGTCCCCTCAAAAATCCCTACCAGACCCTTATCTGAGCATGCAACCTGGCAGGCCGCAGGAAAATAGGGGGGGACGAGAGAGCGCCCCCCTCCTGAACCGTACCAGGCCACATGCCCTCAACATTGGGAGGGTGCTTTGGGGTAGCCCCCCAAAGCAGCTTGTCCCCATGTTGATGGGGAGAAGGGCCTCATCCCCACAACCCTTGCCCAGTGGTTGTGGGGGTCTGCGGGCGGGGGACTTATCGGAATCTGGAAGCCCCCTTTAAAAAGGGGACCGCCCAGATCCCGCCCGCCCGTGTGAATTGGCAATTGGATACAAATATACCCCTACCATTTCACAAAAAGTGTCAAAAATGTTAAAAAAGACAATAGCCGGTTTTTGACAATTCCTTTATTAATGTCTTCTTCTTTCCCCGCTTCTTCTTCCATCCTCTTCTGGTCTTCCTTGGGTGTTCTTCTTCTTCCTCCATCTTGTCCTTCCCCCGCTTCTTCCTCTATCTTCCTCTACTTCTTCCTCCGGTCTTCTCGTTGGGCATCTTCGTCCAGCTTCTTCTTCCCTGCTTCGTCCTCCGGACGACCTGCCTCAATGGGAGTCTCCCACTGTGTGACGCTTCTGTTCTTGTGACAACTCTTGTATAACGGAGGGCAGGGCCACCCGGTGACCCCGCCCCCTCTGACGCTCGGGGACTTCCCTATGGCTTTCCTCGTGTGGTGTCAGAGGGGGGCGGGGTCACCCGTTTACGTAAAGGGCTCCCCTGATGAAGTCACGTGTCGTGACGTAATGCATAGGGATTGGCCGGATATCGAAAGAACCCGTGTATTCATTTCACTGCCTTTCTTCAATGTGTTTGTTGTAAGTGCCCATTTGGCTATTTTAATAAATCATTCAGGCATAAACTTTTTTGCACTATGGGAGATTCTCTTTTATCCCCTTTCATGCCCGCTCCATGAGAACATCTATGCTGACAAATCGGTAGCGATCGATTGGATTACAGTATCTGGAGAAGCATTATCCATCGTGATTCCCCAGCTACATTGATTGATAAAGCGATATACACTCCAGTTTGAGGTAAGAGTCCAGAGAGCATTAAGTGTTCATGAAGATCCCTTATGGAAGACTTTATTTGATACACGTTTATCATCTTATTTATTGGTGAATTATAGACTCAATGGACTACCACAATATCACATCATTTATCAATGTAGTTTGACTTTGATAACATTGGGACTATTTGTAATAATTATCCACCTCTTTTATTACACAATGTGTTCACTTATCTACACAGGATATATATATATTTTCTCTTTTTTTGCACAGGATTGCACGGGCTCATATTTCATTCATATTTGGATTTTTATTCATAGTTTCGCTTATCAATAGTTTTGTTTTATTTAGTTGCGCTGACCACATTTTATTATAAATCCTGTATAATAATATACCCATTTTAGTGCATGGTATACACTTTAGGTTTTGGCGGCACTTTATATTCATTAGATTAGATTTATTTTATTTACACTCATTTATTGGATTGATTCACTTGATAGCGCAAAGGACTACACCCTATATCCATAGAGGTAGAGAATTGCTCCTTTGGTCAACCAGAATCTGGTCCGGACAACAGAGTCATGTATGTCTCCCAAAAAAGCCTGTGGCATAAAGAGCCGTGGTTGGCGAAGGCGGGGTGGAAGAGCCACAGCATGGTCTCCTGCTTCCTCTTCCTGCAGTAACTCATCCGCTATAGCTCTGAAAACCAAACAAATTCCCAATCGAACAACATCAGCACAATTTAATGGATCTAGAGAGTCCACCATAAGATCCACAATTGCCTGTTCTTGCTCCTGCGCCATATTATCTGCAAACAGAAAGGATGAGCAAATGGTCATATGTCCATGCGCACATTTATGCGCGACTTGACCACGCCCGCGCGCCACGCCCTACTATTGTATAAATAGAGCAATGGCTGCTGGTCATTCTCTCTTTAGGATGCAGATTGTGACACAGAATTGAGTTCTGTACACTGGCACATCACCACCTTCCTTATAAAGGTAAGTTACATATTTAACCCTAACCTGCCACAAATAACTCTTTAATTAGGATGTGCTGCCAAAGAACATTTTCCCTAAAGTGTTTGTGGTGCTCCAAATTTGTAATTGTTTGTTACCCACTCCTCACTCCCATGCTGTGTTTGTAATTAGCATAAATCTGAATTGGTTATCACTCCCCCCCCCCCCCCCCCAAGATAAAATGGTGTGTTTGAGCCTGGTAGGTAGTCACATTTTAGACTAATCTGCTTCTTTTTACTGTACAAGCTTGGCCACTCAAACCTGGCTTCTGTTTGTTTGGCTGGCTGAGCTTCACCAGAGTTAGCAACATGCAGATTTAGGCAATAATGCAAAATGAAACTATACCCTTGCTGTGAAATATCTAACCCTCCCAATCATGCCTGTCCTGGCTAAGACAATATAAGTTAGGTTAGTTTGAATTATTTTACAACTTGCCTTCTCTGTGTGAAATGTGCCTCATTGCAGACTCACAAATAATATGCCAGTGTGAGCAGACCCATTCTAGTTTCTGAAAAAGCCTCTAACATTGAGCAGCATGCTTTCATTAAATTAATGGCTGCTGGTGTTAGATTTTCGCCTCCCTCAATTCTTTTTGTGTTTACAACCCTTTGCCTGTGAATTTATATAGTTCTAAGGCCAGGATAGTGGTTAAGTGAGTGTGTGCACCTAAAAGCACATGTTAGTTTCTTTGTAGCCATAATTAGTACACTCACTGCATGGAGTCTGCATATTAGCCGTGTGGCTTTGGGTTGTACAGAAACTCTCTTTGCCTCTACAAATCTCCAGACATGCTGGCTAAGATCTAAGGCTCAGGTCTAAATTTCCCCTAGTACAGTGGTCATCAACCCTGTCCTCAGGGCCCACTAACAGGCCAGGTTTGCAAGATAACTGAAATACATCACAGGTGATATCATTTGCTGCTCAGTGATTGCAGTATTCTAGTCTGCATCTCCCCAGGGTAATACATAAAACCTGGCCTGTTAGTGGGCCCTGAGGACAGGGTTGATGACCACTGCCCTAGTATATTTGAGTATTAATGTGAGTTAGACAGACAAGTTTGTTCTTTCCTTGAGGGCAACCTGGGGACAATCCTTTACAACTTTTTGGCCCATCTTGGATGAAGGCCTCTTGAACCCCACCCCCCTAGGGAAAGAGAGCCTTGACTGATGGGGGCATGGCCAGGTGCAGGACAAGGTGGCTGAGTGGTCACCAGGGATTGGTTGTTATGGGGGATGGGATGGGCCTGAGCTCAGGAAAGTTTTGTTCCCAGGGAATTCTGGGTCTTTCAAGGAATGTGTCTGGAAGAGCTGCCCACCCTCCCGTCCCTTTTTTCTATGGTATGTCACAGCTTGCTTCTTGTTTCTTGACCTTGCTAGCATAAAAGTGGCTGTAATGGGCTATGCCCTTGATGGAACTCGGAAGTAGGCGGCCTGTCCAGCATTTATGGTAAGGACAGGCCCCCTTTGGAATTGTGTGCTCACAGTACAACTGTGACTGGCACTGGTTTAAAAGTGTTCACATGTTATGTGTTGGTATTTAATAAAGCTGTGGCCTTGCCCTTTCCAACCTAATGGTTGTAAGTGTGTTGATTTAATGGGGTGAAGGTGCAAGGATGAAGGTTTTTCCTATACATTTATTTTACATGTAATTCATACCGGGCCCATTGCGCCTCAGCAGTCGAGATTCTTTGCAACAGGATAGTTTTAGCGGGACCAGAAGCACATGCATTGTAATGTGCTGCTGGGTAATTGTTTCACACGGCAAAAAGGTTCCTGCATCATTTTTGCTCTGCAGGGGCTGGTCAAGTGCATGTTGATTATCAAACATGCAATTTTATGTTTCCCTCCATGCCATCATGGATGCGGAGCGGGCCGAGGAGAAGAAGATAAGAAGACGCCGTGGAGGAGATGTCGGACGAGAACACCGGAGGAAGAACCAGAAGAACCAGAAGAAGAAGAAGATGGAGGAGGAAACCAAATGAAGATAGAAGTAAGAAGATAGAAGAAAGAAGAAGCATTTAAAAAAAGGAATTGTCAAAAACTGTCTCTTGTCATTTTTAACATTTTTGACAGTTTTTTTGTGAAATGGTAGGGGTACTTTTGTACCCCCTTACCATTTCACACAGGGGGGAGGGCCGGGATTAGGGGGTCCCCTTGTTAAAGGGGGCTTCCAGATTCCGATAAGCCCCCCGTCCGCAGTCCCCCACAACCACCGGGCAAGGGTTGTGGGGATGGGGCCCTTGGGACAAGGTGTTTTGGGGGGCTACCCCAAAGCACCCTCACAATGTTGAGGGCATGTGGCTTGGTACGGTTCAGGAGGGGGGGCGCTCTCTCGTCCCCCCCTCTTTTCCTGCGGCCTGCCAGGTTGCATGCTCGGATAAGGGTCTGGTATGGATTTTTGGGGGGACCCCACGCTCAGTGGCGGCTGGTGAAGTTTTAGGATGGGGGGGCGCCAGACCCCGCCCTTTTTTGACCCCTCCCACTTGGTGGAAATGGGCATGGTTTCAGCGAAATAGTGGGCGTGGCTCTAAGGTGGTGTGGTTAGCGTCTGAGATGAACAGGGATGGAGGGAGAGGGCGAGAGAGAAATGGACAGCAGGCCTAGATCCTACACAACAAAAGAAATGTGTATTCTACAAAGTTTAACAATCAGCAGATAAAGATACTCCAAACACCTGGTGTTAGCGCTTCAATCATCCCGGCACCATGGCTGTTATGGTGTCAGGATGATTGAAGCTCATTATTACTATTATTACATTGTAATAAAAAATGAAATCATTCAACTCACCATAATGCAGAATCAGTGGGAGCCCCGAGTGTGTCACTAGCCACGTCGCCTGCCACCAGACGCCATCAGGTGTCCCCAGCAGTCCGTCCTTACATGCAGCCTGTGTCACATCAAATGCAGCCTCTGCCCCCTTACATCAGAGTTGCCATCAGTGTCTCCCCACAGCAGGTGTCCCCATCAGAGCCCCCCACAGCAGGTGTCCCCATCAGAGCCCCCCACAGCAGGTGTCCCCCACAGCAGGGTGTCCCCATCAGAGTCCCCCCACAGCAGGGTGTCCCCATCAGAGTCCCCCCACAGCAGGTGTCCCCATCAGAGCCCCCCACAGCAGGTGTCCCCCACAGCAGGGTGTCCCCATCAGAGTCCACCCACAGCAGGGTGTCCCCATCAGAGCCCCCCACAGCAGGGTGTCCCCATCAGAGTCCACCCACAGCAGGGTGTCCCCAGAGTCCACCCACAGCAGGGTGTCCCCATCAGAGTCCCCCCACAGCAGGGTGTCCCCATCAGAGTCCACCCACAGCAGGGTGTCCCCATCAGAGTCCCCCCACAGCAGGTGTCCCCATCAGAGTCCCCCCACAGCAGGTGTCCCCATCAGAGTCCCCCCACAGCAGGTGTCTCCATCAGAGTCCCCCCACAGCAGGTGTCTCCATCAGAGTCCCCCCACAGCAGGTGTCTCCATCAGAGTCCCCCCACAGCAGGTGTCTCCATCAGAGTCCCCCCACAGCAGGTGTCCCCATCAGAGTCCCCCCACAGCAGGTGTCCCCATCAGAGTCCCCCCACAGCAGGTGTCCCCATCAGAGTCCCCCCACAGCAGGTGTCCCCATCAGAGTCCCCCCACAGCAGGTGTCCCCATCAGAGTCCCCCCACAGCAGGTGTCCCCATCAGAGTCCCCCCACAGCAGGTGTCTCCATCAGAGTCCCCCCACAGCAGGTGCCTCCATCAGAGTCCCCCCACAGCAGGTGTCTCCATCAGAGTCCCCCCACAGCAAGTGTCTCCATCAGAGTCCCCCCACAGCAAGTGTCTCCATCAGAGTCCCCCCCACAGCAGGTGTCTCCATCAGAGTCCCCCCATCCCCCCACAGCAAGTGTCTCCATCAGAGTCCCCCCCACAGCAGGTGTCTCCATCAGAGTCCCCCCACAGCAAGTGTCTCCATCAGAGTCCCCCCCACAGCAAGTGTCTCCATCAGAGTCCCCCCCACAGCAGGTGTCTCCATCAGAGTCCCCCCATCCCCCCACAGCAGGTGTCTCCATCAGAGTCCCCCCACAGCAGGTGTCTCCATCAGAGTCCCCCCACAGCAGGTGTCTCCATCAGAGTCCCCCCACAGCAGGTGTCTCCATCAGAGTCCCCCCACAGCAGGTGTCTCCATCAGAGCCCCCCACAGCAGGTGTCCCCCATCGAAGCCCCCCACAGCAGGTGTCCCCCATCAGAGTCCCCCCACAGCAGGTGTCTCCATCAGAGTCCCCCCACAGCAGGTGTCTCCATCAGAGTCCCCCCACAGCAGGTGTCCCCATCAGAGTCCCCCCACAGCAGGTGTCCCCCATCAGAGCCCCCCACAGCAGGTGTCCCCCATCAGAGTCCCCCCACAGCAGGTGTCCCCCATCAGAGCCCCCCACAGCAGGTGTCCCCCACAGCAGGTGTCTCAATCAGAGTCCCCCCACAGCAGGTGTCCCCATCAGAGCCCCCCACAGCAGGTGTCCCCCACAGCAGGTGTCTCCATCAGAGTCCCCCCACAGCAGGTGTCCCCCATCAGAGTCCCCCCCACAGCAGGTGTCCCCCATCAGAGTCCCCCCCACAGCAGGTGTCCCCCATCAGAGTCCCCCCCCACAGCAGGGTGTCCCCCATCAGAGTCCCCCCCCACAGCAGGGTGTCCCCCATCAGAGTCCCCCCCACAGCAGGGTGTCCCCCATCAGAGTCCCCCCCCACAGCAGGGTGTCCCCCATCAGAGTCCCCCCCACAGCAGGGTGTCCCCCATCAGAGTCCCCCCCCACAGCAGGGTGTCCCCCATCAGAGTCCCCCCCCCACAGCAGGGTGTCCCCCATCAGAGTCCCCCCCCACAGCAGGGTGTCCCCCATCAGAGTCCCCCCCCACAGCAGGGTGTCCCCCATCAGAGTCCCCCCCCACAGCAGGGTGTCCCCCATCAGAGTCCCCCCCCACAGCAGGTGTCCCCATCAGAGTCCCCCCCCACAGCAGGTGTCCCCATCAGAGTCCCCCCACAGCAGGTGTCCCCATCAGAGTCCCCCCACAGCAGGTGTCTCCATCAGAGTCCCCCCACAGCAGGTGTCTCCATCAGAGTCCCCCCACAGCAGGTGTCTCCATCAGAGTCCCCCCACAGCAGGTGTCTCCATCAGAGTCCCCCCACAGCAGGTGTCCCCCATCAGAGTCCCCCCCACAGCAGGTGTCCCCCATCAGAGTCCCCCCCCCCACAGCAGGTGTCCCCCATCAGAGTCCCCCCCACAGCAGGTGTCTCCATCAGAGTCCCCCCCACAGCAGGTGTCTCCATCAGAGTCCCCCCACAGCAGGTGTCTCCATCAGAGTCCCCCCACAGCAGGTGTCCCCCATCAGAGTCCCCCCCACAGCAGGTGTCCCCCATCAGAGTCCCCCCCCCCACAGCAGGTGTCCCCCATCAGAGTCCCCCCCACAGCAGGTGTCTCCATCAGAGTCCCCCCCACAGCAGGTGTCCCCCATCAGAGTCCCCCCCACAGCAGGTGTCCCCCATCAGAGTCCCCACCACAGCAGGTGTCCCCCATCAGAGTCCCCCCCACAGCAGGTGTCTCCATCAGAGTCCCCCCCACAGCAGGTGTCCCCCATCAGAGTCCCCCCCACAGCAGGTGTCCCCCATCAGAGTCCCCCCCACAGCAGGTGTCCCCCATCAGAGTCCCCCCCACAGCAGGTGTCCCCCATCAGAGTCCCCCCCCACAGCAGGGTGTCCCCCATCAGAGTCCCCCCCCACAGCAGGGTGTCCCCCATCAGAGTCCCCCCCCACAGCAGGGTGTCCCCCATCAGAGTCCCCCCCCACAGCAGGGTGTCCCCCATCAGAGTCCCCCCCCACAGCAGGGTGTCCCCCATCAGAGTCCCCCCCCACAGCAGGGTGTCCCCCATCAGAGTCCCCCCCCACAGCAGGGTGTCCCCCATCAGAGTCCCCCCCCCCCAGCAGGGTGTCCCCCATCAGAGTCCCCCCCCCAGCAGGGTGTCCCCCATCAGAGTCCCCCCCACAGCAGGTGTCCCCCATCAGAGTCCCCCCCACAGCAGGTGTCCCCCATCAGAGTCCCCCCCACAGCAGGTGTCCCCCATCAGAGTCCCCCCACAGCAGGTGTCCCCCATCAGAGTCCCCCCCCCAGCAGGGTGTCCCTCATCAGAGTCCCCCCCACAGCGGGTGTCCCCATCAGAGCCCCCCACCAGAGCCCCCCCTCAGCAGGTGTCCCCCCGATTCTCCACACAGCGGTACTTACCTTCAGTCTCCTGCGGTGTCCTCCTCCTCACACTGGCTCCAGCATTCTTCCTGCTTCCTCTCTCGGGCGCAATGAGAGAGAGAACCAGGAAGTGACATCTGCCTCAGGGCAGATGTCAATCAAATCTGCAGTGCCAAGTAGCTTCCGCCCGGCGCCTGTAGTATGTATTACTATGGCCGAGCGGAAGCTTCTCGGCGCTTCAGAAAACGCCCCAAGGCGGGCTAAACGCCCGCAAATGCAGCGCCACGTCTGCAATCTCGTGATTGCATAGACGTGGCGCTTCCTATAAGTGCACTGTGTCCGGCGTCGCACTGTATCCGGCGTCCGAACACAGTGCACTTAAGGACCTTTTTTTTCCTTTTTTTTTTTTTTTTTAAAGGGCCGGTATTAAAAAATTTTTTTTTTTTTTTTTTTTTGACTTTTTTTTTTTTTTTTTTGTTTTGTTTTTTTTTGCTGCCTGGAGGTGGGGGGGGCGGCGCCCAGGCGCCCCCTATGGACGGGCCGCCACTGCCCACGCTGTTTTTTTTTTACATTTTGGCGCGGGGTTCCCCTTAAAATCCATGCCAGACCTGAAGGGCCTAGTAAGGAATTTAGGGGGACCCCCACATCATTTTTTATTTTAAATTTTGGTCCGGGGTTCCCCTGTGGGGAAATCCCATGCCGTTTTTTATGAACTTTTATGTGTATTGTCGGACCGGCAATTCATTAATAGCTGCGAGTAGTTTTAAATGACTTTTTTTCCTTTGAAATATCATTTTGCTGTCAGACTGTTCTAAACACGAGAAACATGCGTACCTTTACAGGCATACTATAGACACCCCCCCAGGTACGAAATTTAAAGGGATATTACACTTTTATTGTTTCATTTTAAGCATTATTAAAATCACTGCTCCCGAAAAAACGGCCATTTTTAAAACTTTTTTTTGCATTGATCCATGTCCCCTGGGGCAGGACCCAGGTCCCCAAACACTTTTAATGACAATACCATGCATATAAGCCTTTAAAATTAGCACTTTTGATTTCTCCCATAGACTTTTAATTTGCCGAGAACACCCCAAATTGTTCGCTGTTCGGCGAACTGGCGAACAGCCGATGTTCGAGTCGAACATTAGTTCGACTCAAACTCGAAGCTCATCCCTATACACAACATGCTCCGGCAAAAATGACATTTGTAGAGCAAACCAAAAGAGTCAAATCCCATTTAAAATTTTGTCATTTAATTGCAGCCAGCAATTAAAACCACAAGAAAAAAAAGGCCATGGACCCCCCCCCCCCCCCAGTCCATACCAGGCCTGTTGGTGGATTAACATTGAGGGGCACTTTTATTATTTTGAGATAACATTTTAGACAAAACGATTTTGAAAACTGTCTCTTGTGTTTTTTTAAATTTTGGACTCTTTTTTGGTGAAGGTGTATGGGTATGATGTACCCGATACCCATTCACATAGGGGGGGGGGGGGTCAGTATCTGGAGGCCCCTTGATAAAGGTTGTTTAAAGATTCTGAGAAGCCCTCAACCCACAGACCTCCACAACCACAGCCCAGGGTTGTGGAAAAGGGGCCCTTGCCCCCATCAACATGGTGACAAGGTGCTTTGGGGTGGGGGGGGCGCAGAGGCCCCCTGCCACAAAGCACCCACCCCCCCATGTTGAGGTCATGTGGCCGGGTATAGTTCAGTGGGGGGGGGCACTTGCTCATCCCGTCCCCTTCCCTGACTTGCTAGGCTGCATGCTTGGATAAGGGTCTGGTAAGGATTTTGGGGGTGAGCCCATGCTATTTTTGCAAACTTTTTTTGAAGGGCAGTTGTTTTTTTGGGATTCAGCTGTCAGGGAGAAAACACATTGACAGCTGCTGACTGATTGGTTGTTTAGGATGTGGTGACCAGCTTCCTGGCCCTGTCCCTTAACAACCAGCTTACACTGTGCCCTGATTGCTTAGCACAATCAGGGCACAGCATGCACTGTGCAGTGCTTAGTGTATTGCTGGGTGTTTGGGGCCAACACCTGGCAAACACCCTTTGGTTAAAATACACAATCTGGTTTGGTTTCCCCCCTCCTAATTTCTCAATTCCCCTTTATTGGTGGCTCCCTTTCTTTGGAAATATGAGTATACCCCCCCTCCACCCCCTTGGTGGCAGGTTGCATTTGAAGGAATCCATTGTTGCCTGCTTTGTTGTTTTTTTCATTGCAGAATCTCATTTGTCTGGGGGAGGCACACCAGATTGTGGCCTTGGCCAATGTTGGACGGCTCCCTTACTTTGGAAATGTGAGAATCCCCCCTTCTACCCCCTTGGTGGGAAGTTGCATTTGTAGGAATCCATTGTTGCCCTCTTTGTTGTTTTTTCATTGGAGAATCTCATTTGTCTGCGGGCGGCACACTAGATTGTGTAATTTTCCTTCCTTGGCAGCTCCATTTTATGCCCAAAGTGAGTATTTCCTGATTCCCTCTCCAAGCTGGCATGTTGTGTTGGAGATTTCCCTTCATTATAACCATGTTTCCTTTTTTTAATTTTTCTCTTTCCAGATACCCTAATTTTACCTATTTGTTTAATACACCCCCACATGACTTGCCTGCTGCTGTGTTGTTTCTACCTGCCTGCTGCTGCTGATGATTACCACTATCCAGACCTCCTGCCTCCTATTCTAGTTTTACCATGGCCCCCACCAGAAGGCCCAGGTGTTTAAGGTTGTCTGGCCATGGTGCGGTTAGGACTCCAGTTGTAGGCGGGAGGAGTGAATCTTTCTCCAGAGGACGGCCGGTGGCTGGGGTGCAGACACTTCCAGCCTCAAGGATGTCCCCAAGCCTGGAGTCACCAGGGGAGGGTTCATCCAGTCAGGCTGCGAGGCCACAAGTCCATTCTCTGAGGAGGAAAACCGGGTCCTGGTGTCAAAATATTTGGAGAACTACTCCCAAATCCAGTGCCTGGGCACCTCCCGCACAGGAGCTCCTCAAAGAGACCTCCTGTGGGATCAGATCGCTGTGGCAGTAAATGCAGTGAGAAGCCGTGCTCGCCGTAATGCTGATAAAGTACAAAAACATGTGAATGACCTGGTGGGGCAGATCAAGAGGTTGCCAGTTCACCACAACATTCTTAAAACCAGACATAGTTTTTTCAATGCACTGCATTTTCAGGTTGAATGACAACCACTTCCTGTGAGCCCACTGTGTTAACATGCTTCCTTACCACTATACCATTGTGCCACCCTGCTCCCTTTCTACTATACCATTGTGTCATCATACCACTAGGTCAGCATGCTTCCTTACCACTAAATCAACGTGACCCCTTACAGTGTGGCACCTGGTTCCCCTACTTCTTTACCATGGTTCCACCCAGCTCCTTTAATTCTATCTCACTGAACCCACTAGCACCCTTACCACTATACCACTGTGCCAACCAGCTCCATTAGCACTATACCACAGTGTCATTTTAATCCTTTACCACTGTGTCACTGTGCTGTCCTACCACTGTGCCAACATAACCCCTTACCACTATGTCACCTGTTTCCTTTACCATTATAGCATGGTGCCACCCATCTTTCTTAATCCTATATCCCTATGCCACCCAGCACCCATACCACTGTGCCACCCAGCACCCTTAATAGTAAATTGCTGTGGCCCCCCAGCTTCTTATACCACTATATCACTCTGTCTCCATGCTCTCTTAACACAATATCACCATGACCCCCAACCACTAGACTAGTGTACTACCCATCTGCTTTATCACTACACAACTCTCCTACCAAGCTTCCTTGTCATTATACCACTGTACCATTATACTCCTGGGTCACATACTCTCTTACCACTAAATCAACATCAACCCCTACCACTATACCACTATATTATCTTGTTCCCTTAACTTTATACCACTGTGCCACCCGGTTCCATTACTACTATATAACTGTACCACCTAGCTCCTTTACAACTATATCACCCAGTGCCCTTACCACTATACCACTGTGCTACCCAGTGTTCTTACCACTGTGCCACCAGTGCTCTTACCATTATACCACTGTGCCACCACTGTCCTTACCACTAAACCACTGTGCCACCCAGTGCCCTTACCACTATACCACTTGGCCTCCCAGAGCCCTTACTGCTATACCACTGTGCCACCCAGTGTTCTTACCACTATACCACTGTTCCACCAGTGCCCTTACCACTATATCACTGTGCCACCCAGCACTCTAACCATTATACCACTGTGCCACTAGTGCCCTTACTGCTATACCACTGTGCCACCCAGTGCTCCAACCATTATACCACTGTGCTACCAGTGCCCTTACTGCTATACCACTGTGCCACCCAGTGCTCTTACGATTATACCACTGTGCCACCAGTGCCCCTACCACTATATCACTGTGCCACCCGATGCTCTTACCATTATACCACTGTTCCACCAGTGCTCTTACCGCTATACCACGGTGTCACCCAGTACTCTTACCACTATGCCACTGTGCCACCAAGAACATTTATTCACTATACCACTGCACCACAATCTGCCCTTTACCACTATGCCACTGGCAGCCTTTTGTTGAACTATGCACCGCTATCATTCCTTTGCTAATCTTCCCACATAGGCATAAAAATAAAGGCTGCCGCTTTATCTCCACAGACAGTAACATATTCCAAAATGGAATTAACGCACGCTGAATGACAAATCTAAATGCAAGCAATTTGGAGGAATGAAGAGTGACACATTATGATCATTTTCATTGTGTGGCTCCGAAGCCTCATCAATTCACATTACATTAGGGAATGTTTAAACGGAATGTTCACTCACTTGGCAGAACTCTCCAGAACAATTATTCTTCAGTTGATTTAGTACACTTGCTTAAAATAAAGGAATACTATTTATTTCAGCATTCTAGAAGGAGAACAATTACATCCACATGTGTCTCAATTTTCTGCCGCGTTTCAAAATTCCCAGAACGATTCATACCTCAATAAAGTATGCATTTACTGCCGGAGGTGTTAAAATCTTCATAGACACCAAGCATCTTTTTATCCACTTTGGTAACAAGTCGCTACCAACGCCGAATCTTCCGCTTCTTCTCTCGCAGCTGACACAATGGAAAGCTGATATTTTTCTTTTCTTTTTTTGATCCGGTAAAGCAATTCCGATAAGTGACAAGCAAAGGGACATAAACATTTACACTTTCAGGAAAAACACATAGGGTTTGTTATTTTTGTGATTTATTGCAGAATTCATATATAGGTATACTAAGTAATGTAGATGGAGACTGTTTAACATATTGTAAGAAGGAAATCGCTTTCTGGGGATTTTGCTTTCCAGGCACGTTTGTAGAGTGGGAGCGGCTGTCAAGCATGTGATCTTAATGTCAACTACTGATCTTCAGCAGCTGGAGAATCTAGAGAGGGAGGTTGAAAGATCAGCTGCCTTGAGCCTCTAAATAAAATTAGGTTACCTTACTCAGCTTTTTAGAAAAATTCAAAGGGTTCATTGGTGGAATTAGTCTGAAACTGGGTCAGGGTTTACCTACAGGTCAGGCTGGGTGACTCACAGAGGCAGGTCTCTGGCTGGTACCTCCCCCTGGATCTGGACTTTGATCTGCATACTTGAGGGAACTTGGCCAATCCCCAGGCAGAGGGCCTGGCAGGGTGGCTGAGTCAGCCCTTAAATATGGATGATCCATGCTAGCAGGATAGTCAGGGGGGAGATGGAGTGCTGAGAGGGCTTTCGGTGGCCAAGGATGGGTTCACCTAGGTTTAGGGGGGATTCTGTCTCCAGGCTGGGCTCGGCTCTCCAGCATGTGATGTCAATGTCAACTGCTGATCTTCAGAAGCTGGAGAATGTAGAGAGGGATAGATCAGCTGCCATGAGCCTCTAAATAAAATTAGGTTACCTTACTCAGCTTCTTAGAAAAATGCAATGGATTAATTGGTGGAATTAGCCCTATGCCTGTGTATCACCCTCTAGTGTGCTACTAGGTTAGGGCAGGCAAATTTATGATGAATCATGGTTATGTTTGTGAGTATGAAATTGGGTCAGTGTTTACTCCAGGTCAGGCTGGATGACTCACAGAGGCAGGCCTCTGGTACCTCCCTCTGGATCTGGAAGTTTGATCTGCATACTTGAGGGAATTTGGCCAATCCCCAAGCAGAGGGTTTAGCAAGGTGGCTAAGTCAGCCCTTAAATATGGATGAGCTATGTGAGCAGGGGAGTCCGGTGGAAGATGGAGTGCAGATGAGGTTGTTGTGGCCTAAGAGGGGTCCCCTAGGTCTAGGGGGGACTCTGTCTCCAGGTTTAAGTTACCTTACTTAGCTGCTTAGAAATATTCAATGGATTCATTGGTGGAATTAGCTACACTTCCTACACCTGTGTAGCACCCTCTAGTGTACTAGATTAGTGCAGGCACATTTATGTTGACTCATGGTTAAGTTTGAGAGTCTGAAATTGGGTCAGGGTTTACTGCAGGTCCCCATGACTAAGCTCCAGGGGGCAAAGCGAAACGCAATGAAGGTGTGGCCTGGTGGGAGCCCAGGCTGAGGTTGCCACTTTTACCATCATAGGATTCCGTGGATGTGTGGCATTAGGGTTCTCTTTTTTTCTTTTCTCTTTCCTGCAGGTCAGACTGGATGATTTACAGATGCAGGCCTCTGGTACCTCCCTCTGTATCTGGAAGTTTGATCTGCATACTTGAGGGAACTTGGCCAATCCCCAGGCAGAGGGCCTGGCATGGTGGCTGATTCAGCCCTTAAATATGGATGAGCCGTGCTTGCAGAGGAGTCAAATGGAAAATGGAGTGCTGAAGAGGCTGTCGGTGGCCTAGGAGGGGTCCCCTAGGCCTAGGGGGGACTATGTCTCCTGGCTGGGCTCAGACTGGCTTAGGAAGATCCATTCAGCATTATGATTTGAACAGGATTGTTGCCTGAGAGCAGTGGGAGCAAGGAGGACAGAGTGAGTACGTCAGCGCACCCAAGGATACACAACTGAGATACTGGCACATGTAGTAAGCTTTCTAAAGGACAGTGTTGTGCTTAACCCTTTCTTACCTTGCTCTGGGAGATCTTCAGTGTTGCAGCCAGGAGGGCTTGTAGTACCTGCAAGCAGTGGAGCTGGGAGCAGTTCTACAGAGAAGAAGCGATACTCCTGCATGCAGTTTTCAAAACTTTTGCTATTTTCCAAAAGGGACTCTGAACTCCTAATCTGTAAAGTACGTTTGCTACTGATCTTCAAAGGTCATATACATGTGTGTACATAAAAAGGATGTTATCCTCCTTCTGTTGTTTTTGTCAAGTTGGGCATTCCATAAATTCCTCTACCCCATCCAAGTTGTTACCCCTAATAAAACAACAAAAACAAAGCCAAGGGACTGACTTTTTGTTTCTGGGTGCAAGTGGAAAATATGTGTTGCCTGGCTGTGCAGTAATAGGGGAACCAGTTGCCAGCAGTCCTTGCAGGGTTAGTACTACACACCACTCCTGGCTTGCTCACAAGGATAAGGGTTATGACTACTGTGGCCGGCACCCAGGTTGTCTGTGTACAGGGAGAGCAAGTTTTGAGCAGAGCTGTAGATGTAGGCCTGTGGGAGTAGTGCTACTCCTGAATAAGAAAGGTGACACTCCAGCGATGGATTCACCTCCCATCTAGTTAAAGGAGAAGTCCAGCCTGAGCTTTTTAGGCTGGGTTTCTCCTCTGGGCCACAGGAGTGCAACTCATTTTGCACTCCTGTGACCTGTTTTCAGCGGAGAGCGGTCTGAAGTCCGCTCTTTGCTGACATCACTGCCATCAGTCAAGGCAGCGCATCATCCCGACTTCTAAGTCTGGATCCGCCAGTTGCCTTGAGTGATGGCAGTCTCAGTGCTCCAATTAGCGTGGAGAAGCAGAGAGGAGAGACGCTGACTAACAGTCAGGAGCTCTCCTCTCAGGGATCTGTGAAAACCGAGCCATCGGCGATGTTCGGTGGCTCAGTTTTAAGTGCAGAGACGGCAGGGGACAGATGCACCATTGGTCTGATGCTGTATCCACCTAGGTAAGTATGAATCTGTAATAAAAAAAAAATAACCCATACTTCTCTTTTAATCTTTCTACTAATTAAAAAAAAGTTAAAGTAGAAGTCCACCCTAAAACTATAATTCTTGCATCTGTAGACATTCACAATCTAACACTAATCTATCTAACCTTGTAAAGAAAAAAAATCAGTATACATACCTTTTTTGAAGCCTATCCCACTTGATCCCACGTTGAGCTGCCAGTCGCGGCTTCGCTGTGGAGGTGGGTGCAGAGGACACATCCGACAACGGGAGCCCCATAGTAACTCTATGGGTGACGTCACTCCCCATTCATTTCACAGCTGTTGTCGGCTGTGTATTCTGCAGAGCTTTCGCCACTGGAGATCGGGTTGGATCGGCTTCAAAAAAGGTATGTATACTGATTTCTTCTTTACAGGGTTGGATAGGTTAGTGTTAGATCGTGGATGTCTATAGTTGCAGGGATTTAAGTTTAGGGTGGATGTCTATGTTAAAGTGGACATTCACTTACATTTACAACATTAGTTCATTTACCCCCCCCCCCCTTCAGCAAATTGTGATATTTTTTATTACGTTTTATTTTAGTGGAAGTCCATTTCTAGAGGGAGCACAGGCCATGATTCTTCCTTTATTGACTAGGCAAGAATGATTTCCCCTTCCTGCCCAAAGACTCTTGGAATACCCATGTCGCACATTGTGCATTGAAGCTTCGTAGAGCACACAGAGCATGTGCATTGGAGGGTCAAAGGGGGACCCAGAAGAGACAGCTGGCCCCCTAATAACATCAGCAAAGAAGGTGGCACCTTAGGACCTTCTGCAGGTTACAGCTGGACAGATGAGTATGTGTTTTGATGATAACCCAGGGAAGCAGGTAAGAAAGAACAAAAATGATACAGGGGAGCTGGGGTGTAGTTACTCTTTAATGCTCATGTCTCTGCCTGGTGATGTGGACACTTCACATTTTGTCCACCATTCCTGAAGACTCTAGAGGTACTTTGATGATGTCAAGATGATGGGGTGACAGCAAGGCTGCTAGTGGGTGAGCCAGGACTGCCCCAGTGGGAGGGTCCTTCTTCAGGTGCTTATGTCACTGCCTAATGATGTCGGCACTTCAAACTGGGTCCATTCAGTCCTGAAGAGTCCAGCAGTAGCATGATGCCATCAGGATGATGGGGTGGCAAAAAAACACTCAACGTGGGGCAGAACTGCAACAGTGGATCACCAGTCTTGCCTTCATTAAAAGTTGACACTGCATTGCTTACTTAACCGTCAAGGGTGCACCATTGGAGTGATGGTTAGGAAAGAGTGGAAGTGACTGTTAATGGAGAAGAAAGTAAAGAAAAGGAAAAGAAGAAATTAGATAGATAACCTATCTATTTCCACAATATTTCTGGTAATCTAAAATGAAAGACTGAGTGCAAAACTGAGTGATCTAAAATAATAATTTAAAATTGTCATATAATCTCAATAACATTTTTTATTCCTCAATAAAACTGCAAAAACGAATAAAACCAAGCTGGAAGTACAATACACATCTATTTTACATCAGCTCTGGCTATTGCGCCATTAATGCGGATGATGGGTTATATATCACCACAACAACTTGCAGTTTCATGTTGATCTACAGTCTTAATATTGTAGCTGGTGATGTCAAGTGTATTTGCATAATTCCATTTGTAATAAGGATTGATATGCAAACTACTAGTAGAAACAATATATGTGTCCATCAAACACAAGCTTTTATTTGGAAGTATGCAGCAGAGTGATTGAGTTATAGCAATACACTACGGGGGGAAATGTGTGTCTTTGAATTTGTAGTCAACTTTACAATATCGACATGGAGTGCCCAATAAATTGTGGTAATAATCATTCAAGATGGCTCATCTTCTGATTTCATAGTAGACAGCTAAGATTTTAGAATCTGTATTTTATTTTACAGGGCATGCATAGAAAACTCTTTACTTCCCATGAACTGTGCACGAAGGTGACAAATGCATGCAAGGATGGGGTCTACCTTGATAAAGCATAAATATTAGCCTTGGGGAGCTCATGATTGGTTAGACAATCATCAGTCAAGAGGCAGTCACATCTTCCCCCCTTCTTCCTTCCCAAGCTCTCACTCCTCTCAATCCTCTATGCCCAGTCAACCACTACCCTAGATATCAGGACCTGACTTCCCTTCAATCCCAACTGGGACCCATGTTGGACAATGACTTATCCAAATTAGATTGGGCAATTCTGGATGGCTCCAGCCAGAGCAAGATTCAATGTTGTCCAGGAAAAATATGAACAAATACCACTACTGACCAGTGCTGAGACAGGGATCCCTCCAGCACTTAAGCAGTCAGCTCAGGCCAGGATCGCTGTAGTTCTGCCCTAAATGTTTTGTCACAAATGACGTCATCATGGGCACCAATGAAGATTTGTGTACTTTTTATGATAACAATAAATAAAGAAATTAAAGAAAAAAAAAAGAGAAGGTCACATCACTTGTGCTGCGCAATTACAGAGTCTCCGGAGAGAGTAGGAGATGCCAATTAGTCAATAGGGTTTGTCTCAATAATTTAAGGGCTGGACTTTTATGCAAAAATGTCTTTCACATTCAGAACTTCTTTTTCAGTGGTCTCCAAACTGTGGCCCTTTGCTTGCCTTTATCAGGCCCTTGGAGCACTATTCCATCCACCGACACCAACAATGGGGCAGAATTCAACTCACTGGCACCAACAATGGGACAAAATTCCTATCATTGACACCAATGATGGGGCATAATTCCTTCTATTGATACCAATGATGGGGCACTATTCCTCCCACTGACACCAATGAAAGGGCATGCTGCCTCCCACTGACACCAACAATGGGGTAGAATTCCTTCCATTGACACCAACGATGGAGCAGAATTCCTTCCATTGACACCAACAACGGGGCAGAACTCCTTCCATTGACGCCAACGATGGGGCAGAATTCCTTCCATTGTTTACTCTCACAGTAGTCGGGACATTTTCTACTCCCACTGGCCCTAGACTGGCCCCCCTGACATCTGAAGGATAGTAAGGTGACCCTTTGTTTAGAAAGTTTGGAGACCCCTGCTTTAATGCAAACTGTTTAGAAAGTACCAGTACAAAACCCGGTCAAAACATAGTAGCAAGGTTTTAAGCTTCTCTGGGCTCTTTCTCATGCTCTGTCCGGTACCTGGTGAAAGAACCAGTACTTCATTAGTAGTGTCCACCAGTAAATAGTTATATGAGGTGTCCCTGTATAGTGCAGTTTAAGCAGCGAAATCTGCAACTGGCACTCTTCTCCCATGTAAGGAGTGAGTATGTCCAATGGTTTTGAGAAGTGGGATTTATCTTTTGTTCTTGAATAGTGTAGGACCCACTGAAAATGGGCTACTTTGATGCAGTTGTGGGCTTAAAGCGGAGGTCCGCCCACCCCTGCAAAAATTAAAAGCCAGAAGCTACACATACTGCAGCTGCCGACTTATAACAATAGGACACTTACCTGTTCTGGAGTCCAGTGTCCTGGAATCTTTAAGCTTCTCCTTATAAGCAAATCATTTATTTGCACTTAAAAGCACAAATACAGCTCTCTTGTATAATGCTGGGGATGTGCGCTTTTATATCTCTAAGTAACACAGACACAGATGCTGGTATCACATTGAGCTTAGCAGAATCCTCCCTAGGATAGGTAGCTCCCTTTATTTATACCGTAAACATGAATAACAAAGGAAGGTGGTGGCTTGAGAATCAGCCAATTAGACACTTGTATTATTTCAAAAGAACCAATCACAAACATGTATATATTCAAATAGAAATACAGTAGTGACGTGTGCAGATCGTCGTTTGCAGAACCATGCGGCAAGCATCTTGTGAGACACAAAGGGTCTCACAATTTGAACACTTACTTACAGGGTTCTGAACACGACCGTGTGCACACTTCCACTGCTACCAATATCGCGAGCCGTACTCTATCATGGCTCAATGGGCCATAATTTTGTATGGTTAAGTTATGATTCCCATGTACGCAGATCTGCTTACTAGGAGTGTTAATGCAGTCACCATGAAATGGCCAGTCCCTTGGTGAGGCATGAATAAACATCCTTAGCCACTTACCGACCGCCGCACGATGATGTACGTCCAAACTTTGGCGGCAGATACCATTGTTATGGCAGCAGCTAGCTGAAATAACCCTGGTATCCCCGTTTTCGTGCGGCGGTCGGCTTTCTGATAAAAGTGGTTCCTGCGGCGGATTCGCCGCGAGGTCACTTTTATCGGTGGTGGGAGAGGGCCCCCCTCTCCCGCCGTGATCCGTGCCCTCCGCCCACTCGTCTCCATGACACTGCTGGGCGGAAGCGACGTCAAAACGTCACTTCCGTCCACGCCTCTTAAAGGCATATTTTTTCAATGTCATTTTTTTAAATGACTTTTTTTTTTATTGCATTTTAGTGTAAATATGAGATCTGAGGTCTTTTTGACCCCAGATCTCATATTTAAGAGGTCCTGTCATACTTTTTTCTATTACAAGGGATGTTTACATTCCTTGTAATAGGAATAAAAGTGACATTTTTTTTTTAAACAGTGTAAAAAAAAATAAAATAATTTAAAATAAGTAATAAAAATACATTTAAAAAAAAAAAAAACCAGTTTCGGCGAGCTCGCGCACAGAAGCGAACGCATACGCGAATAGCGCCCGCATATGAAAACGGTGGTCAAACCACACATATGAGGTATCGCCGTGACCGATAGAGCGAGAGCAATAATTCTAGCCCTAGACCTCCTCTGTAACGCAAAACATGAAACCTGTAGAATTTTTTAAACGTCGCCTATGGAGATTTTTGAGGGTAAAAGTTTGACGCCATTCCAAGAGCGGGCACAGTTTTAAAGCATGACATGTTGGGTATCAATTTACTTGGCAAAACATTATATTTCACAATATAAAAAAAAAATTGGGCTAACTTTACTGTTGTCTTATTTTTTTATTCAAAAAAGTGATTTTTTTTTTTACAAAAAAAGTGCGCTTATAAGACCGCTGCGCAAATACAGTGCAAAAAAAAAAGTATTGCAACGACCGCCATTTTATTCTCTAGGGTGTTCGAAAAAAAAACATATATAATGTTTGGGGGTTCTAAGTAATTTTCTAGCAAAAAACCCTGTTTTAGACATGTAAACACCTAAAATCCAAAACGAGGCTGGTCCTTAAAGTGTAAGTAAACCCCCCCTATCGTTTTCAGCCAAGGAAGCTGCCATCTTTGCCTCTGTTTATTCTACAGCTGCCATGGTGCTGCACATGTGATCAGTTATGACACCAGCCATTGGATGGTTTGACAGTTTGGTTGAGAGCACAACCAATGGGAGTGTTACATTTCCGGCACGTGCCGAAAATTAAACTGTTTTGTGGATGGGTTTACTTCCGCTTTAAGTGGTTAAAAGAGCAAACAGATCTGCCATGTCCACAGGAAGGTTTCTGCAGTCAATGGTCTTCCACAAACGCCTGTATGTGCGAATACGCTCGCATGAGCGTATTACAGCAAAACTGACACAGGGGGACATCTGACAACATACATTAAAAAAAAATTTCCACAACACCAGCGATGTCGGCACCGCAGTTGATGTTTCCATCGGTTGGTCGCCATTGCCGGTAAGGGAACCCAGTAGCGAAGCATTACGGCTTCACGCCAGGTCCCTTCTGCACATGTGCAAGGCACCTCTGCGCTCTCCTACTGGCCTGGCGGCAGGGGTAGGAGGAGGGGGCGGAGCTGCTGATGTAATGCGCCTTGGCCCGGTCTCCCAGAAGTGGGGAGCGGATACCTGTCAAAGACAGGTATCCGCTCCCCCCCCCGAAAGGTGCCAAATGTGACACCTGAGGGGAGGGGGGAGACAAATGAGTGGAAGTTTCACTTTTCGGTGGAACTCCACTTTAAGCACGGTATGGTCATATTGTGTGACTAAATCCCCAAATTTTCTTATTAAGAGCAGGTGTTTTTAAGTAGCCTTGCAAGATTTGAAAAGCAACCTTTTTTTGTGTATGTGTGCACTATTTATATGGTTCAATTTGATGAAAGAACCTGACATGATGAAGAAGGCCTCTCTTACACCTCTGGCTCAAAGCCCTGATAGAGTGGACAGGTGACACAGGAGTGCAGAGTGGAACGAGTGCCTGTGGGTCTTGATAACAGTGGAGCCAGATAGAATGCTCAGGCCAAACAGCAGAAAGCCAACGGTGGACCACGGCGGATCAGGTCAGCTGGGTAGTGGCAGCCGGTGAGCAGTAGGCTGGAACAGGCTGGCATTGGTGACAGCAGACAGGAGAGGCACAGGCTGGTAGCAGACAGGCAGGCATGTACTGGCCATCGGGACTACCGGGAGTTTCCTGGTGGGCCGATGGCTCAGTGGGCCAATCAGGTGCAGTCCTGGAGCCGCTCCTCTCTGACAGTGAGTGATCGGGATTTCACTCCTGTCAGAAGGAGCAGCTTCCATCACTTGCTGGAGAGAGCATTAGGCTTTCTGCTCCCTCCAGCCTGCAGGGGGAGATAGACCAACGGCAGACTTTCCTTCCTCTCTCCCCTTATCACTTGTTATCACTTGACTGGAGAGAGGAACGAGAAGCTGCCTTCAAAACTGTTAGTACATGTGGGAGAGGGAGAACACTCTGATGTGAAGGGGGCTTCTGATAGGGACTCTCTGATGTGAAGGGGGCTTCTGATGGGGACTCTGATGTGAAGGGGGCTTCTGATGGGGACTCTGATGTGAAGGGGACTGCTGATGGGGACTCTGATGTGAAGGGGGCTTCTGATGGGGACTCTGATGTGAAGGGGGCTTCTGATGGGGACTCTCTGATGTGAAGGGGGCTTCTGATGGGGACTCTGATGTGAAGGGGGCTTCTGATGGGGACTCTCATGTGAAGGGGGCTTCTGATGGGGACTCTCTGATGTGAAGGGGGCTTCTGATGGGGACTCTCTGATGTGAAGGGGGCTTCTGATGGGGACTCTCTGATATGAAGGGGGACGCTGTTGGGGACACTCAAAATTAAAGTGGGCCGGTCATGATGAAGTCCAGGGCCAAATTTTTGTCCCAGTCCAGCCCTGCAGACAGGTGGTAAGTAGGCACTGACAGGTAGCAGACAGAGGCTTGCAGCGGGAAGTCCGGCAGCAGATAGAACAGTTAGACATGTGCAGAATGAAAAAAATGTGTTTTGTTTTGTTTCGTTTCAATTCGTTATTTACATAAATTTATTTAATTAAATTAGAATCTGTTTAATTTGTTTTCAGTGTTTGTTTCATTTATTCAAATCAATTTCGAATAGTTTTCAAATCCAAATAGTTTTCCAATTTCCAAAGAGAATAAAATAGAATAGAAAGTAAAGGAATAGAATAGAAAAAAAATAGAATAGAAAAAAATATAACAGAAAAGAAAAGAATGGCACATAATAAAGTAAACCAGAACAAAATAGGATAGAAAATAAAATAAGAGAATAGAATAGAATAAAAAGGAATAGAATAGAATTAAAAAAATATAGCATTAAATAGATTATAACAATCTTCTGAAATTCAAATAGAATCATTTTCAATTTGAATAGAATAGAAAAGAAGAGAGGAAGATGGTTATGTTCATTGTATTCTATTCTATTCTGTTGTTGTTTTCTATACTATTTTATTATTTTCGATTCTATTCTTTTCTATTTTATTCAAATTCGAATTGATTACATTTGAATTTTGGGAAATGGTTATATTCATTAGATTCTATTTTTTTAATATTTTCTTTTCTATTCTATTATAGTCTATTCTATTCTTTTTTTTCTATTCTATTATCTTCTATTCTATTCTCTTCTTATGTATTCGAATTTATTCTATTTGATATTCGAATTTCAGAAGATGGTTATATTCTTTATGTGTTATTCTATTCTATTTGTTTCTATCAAACTCTAGTCTATCCTTTTATTCTCTATTCTAATTTGTTCTGTTTTACTCTATTATATTTTATTCTTTTATTTTCTATTATATTCTTTTCTATTCTATTATTATAATTTTTTTTTAATTCTATTTCTTTTATTTTCTATTCTATTTTGTTCTCTTTGGAAATTCGAAAACTATTCGATTTTGAAAACTATTCGAATTCAAAAACGATTTGAAAACTATTCGAATTCAAAAACTATTCGAAATTTGAAACCTATTCGAATTCAAAACCTATTCAAATTCGAAAACTATTCAAATGCGAAAACTATTTGAATTTGAAAAGTATTCGAAAATGTTTCAAAAACGATTCGAATTGGAATTTTGTCAATTTTTTTTTTTTTTTTAATTATTTCGGATTTGTTTAAATTCAGTACGATTGTAATTCAGAAATTCAGATGCATCCGAATTTCCAAAAAACGAAAATTCGTCCGAATTTTAATTTAAAAAGAACCGCACGTCTAAGGACAGTAGTGGAGTCAGGCAAGTCAGGTCAGATACCAGTAGTAGGATCAGGTACAGGTACGTAGTTAGGCTACAGGCCAGAGTCGGTAACAGGTCAGTGGTGCCGAGGCAATGGGACAGGCAGAAGAGAAGGTCAGGAGACAAGCTGGGTCAGTTCAGTCAGAGTTCAAGGAATGGTCAAAAAAAGCGGGGTCGGGAACTGGAATCCGATGCAGAATAACAGAAGGCTGGTTGCATGGGAATGCTGTAGACAAGACAGCAATGGAGCAGAGCACTAGCTACGTTTAAATAGCCCATTTGGTTCCATTATCGGTGACAGCTAAGTACGTGCACATTTCCCAAGTGCATGTTAAGGGTAGTGAACTGGCCTGTGGCTACGCAGAGGAATCCTCCCAGAGGTGCCATCTTGCTTACTGGCATGCCCTTCCATATTTGCTGAGAGGAGGGCTCACCCTTGCCCAAGGTCTGTGTGCTCTGTATGGCAATTGAGTGCTGGATTTCTAGGTGCATTAAATTGGAATTGTAGCATGGTGGAGGGTAGACAGCTTGCCATGCTGTGAAAGTACATACCCAAAACTGCAACACCGCTCCAAACCACTTCTAATTGTCATCCAAGAGCTGTTAGCTTGCCTGCTCCTATAACTCGCCACCCCTTCCACAAAAGTGTAATAAAAGGTAAAAGTCGCACTCCATCTTAAATGCGTTTGTATTACCGTAGATACTCGAGAATAAGTCGAGTTTTTCAGCACATTTTTTTGTGCTGAAAGTGCCCCCCCTCGACTTATACTCGAGTCAGGCACTTTTCTGCAGCAAAAATTTTTATTTTCCGAACCGACTTTGGGGCCCCGTATCTCAGGGCCACTTGATGCAGGAACCCCAAATTTGGTGTGCAAACCCAGTGGAACTGGTACCATAACATATCCAAAGATGGAGTTCCTAGCACTAAGTGACTCCGAGATACGGGGCCCCAAAATCGGTTCGGAAAATGTCATTCTCTGCCGCAGAAAAGTGCTTGACATTTTCTGAACCGACTTTGGGGCCCCGTATCTCAGGGCCACTTGGTGCTAGGAACCCCAAATTTGGTGTGCAAACCCAGTGGAACTGGTACCATAACATATCCAAAGATGGAGTTCCGAGATACGGGGCCCCAAAGCCAGTTAGGAAAATGTTATTCTCTGCTACAGAAAAGTGCTTGACATTTTCTGAACTGATTTTTGGGGCCCTGTATCTGGGGGCCACTTGGTGCTAGAAACCCCAGCTTTGGATATATTTTATGGTGCTAGTTCCACTGGGTTTGCACACCAAATTTGGGGTTCTTAGCACTAAGTGGCCCCAAGATACGGGGCCCCAAATTCGGTCAACTGTGTCCATCTGCAGCAATGTCATTTTGGGACCCTTTGGGTTCAGAGACTCCAAATTTTGGCTGCAGCTAGGGGGCATCTAGGAACCCTTAACTACCAAGTTTGAAGTTCAGGGGACCTATGGCTGCAAATGGGCACAGTGAGGCTGCAAATGGGGATTGTTGACCCTCTTTTCCACTTACAGTAGCTGTGCATTTCTCACCCTCGTCTTATACTCGGGTCAATACGTTTTTCCCATTTTTTTGTGGTAAATTAGGGCCTCGACTTATACTCGGAACGACTTATACTCGAGTATATACGGTATTTTATTCCATGAAAACTGAAGCCAATGCATACATGTTGTTTTCACCCAACAAAACACGTTCCCCAGTTCCTTTTCTAACAATCATTAATTCATTTGCATTTTATTGCATGACATAAGTATTTGATCACCTACCAACCAGTAAGAATTCCGGCTCTCACAGACCTGTTATTTTTTCTTTAAGAAGCCCTCTTGTTCTCCATTCATTACCTGTATTAACTGCACCCGTTTGAACTTGCTACCTGTATAAAAGACACCCGTCCACACACTCAATCAAACAGACTACAACCTCTCCACAATGGCCAAGACCAGAGAGCTGTGTAAGGACATCAAGGATAAAATTGTAGACCTGCACAAGGCTGGGATGGGCTACAGGACAATAGGCAAGCAGCTTGGTGAGAAGGCAACAACTGTTGGCGCAATAATTAAAAAATGGAAGAAGTTCAAGATGACGGTCAATCTCCCTCGGTCTGGGGCTCCATGCAAGGTCTCACCTTGTGGGGCCTCAATGATCATGAGGAAGGTGAGGGATCAGCCCAGAACTACACGGCAGGACCTGGTCAATGACCTGAAGAGAGCTGGGACCACAGTCCCAAAGAAAACCATTAGTAACACATTACGCCATCATGGATTAAAATCCTGCAGCGCACGCAAGGTCCCCCTGCTCAAGCCAGCGCATGTCCAGGCCTGTCTGAAGTTTGCCAATGACCATCTGGATGATCCAGATTCCTCCTCTGGGAGATGGTCATGTGGTCTGATGAGACAAAAATAGAGCTTTTAGGTCTAAACTCCACTCGCCGTGTTTTGAGGAAGAAGGATGAGTACAACCCCAAGAACACCATCCCAACCGTGAAGCATGTAGGTGGAAACATCATTCTTTGGGGCTGCTTTTCTGAAAAGGGGACAGGACGACTGCACCGTATTGAGGGGAGGATGGATGGGGCCATGTATCACGAGATCTTGGCCAACAACCTCCTTCCCTCAGTAAGAGCATTGAACGTGGGTCGTGGATGAGTCTTCCAGCATGACAACGACCCGAAATACAGAGCCAGGGCAACTAAGAAGTGGCTCCGTAAGAAGCATCTCAAGGTCATGGAGTGGCCTAGCCAGTCTCCAGACCTGAACCCAATAGAAACTCTTTGGAGGGAGCTGAAAGTCCGTATTGCCCAGCGACAGCCCCGAAACCTGAAGGATCTGGAGAAGGTCTGTATGGAGGAGTGGGCCAAAATCCCTGCTGCAGTGTGTGCAAATCTGGTCAAGAACTACAGGAAACGTATGATCTCTGCAATTGCAAACAAAGGTTTCTGTACCAAATATTAAGTTCTTCTTTTCTGATGTATCAAATACTTATGTCATGCAATAAAATGCAAATTAATTACTTAAAAATCATACAATGTGATTTTCTGGATTTTTGTTTTAGATTCCATCTCTCACAGTTGAAGAGTATCTATGATAAAAAATACAGACCTCCACATGCTTTGTAAGTAGGAAAACCTGCAAAATCGGCAGTGTATTAAATACTTGTTCTCCCCACTGTATATATTGTATGGAACTTTACATACATTTTGATACATGTAAATGTGTTTTTTTTTTTTCTCCCTTTCCCCTTTCTTTGTTCGCTAAAGTTAATTGGAATTTGCTCATAAGTTATGTAAAAAATGTTTCTGTGATGTAAAAAATGAGACAAAGATAAATCTTTTCAGAACTTTTTCCACCTTTTAATGTGACCTATAAACTGTACAACTCAGTTGAACAACAAACTGAAATCTTTTAGGTGGAGATAAGTAAAAATGAAAATAACTTAAATAATATGGTTGCATAAGTGTGCACACCCTTACACTAATACTTTGTTGAAGCACCTTTTGATTTTATTACAACACTCAGTCTTTTTGGGTATGAGTTTATCAGCATGGCACATCTTGACTTGGCAATATTTGCCCGCTCTTCTTTGCAAAAATACTCCAAATCTGTCAGATTGCGAGGGCATCTCCTGTGCACAGCCCTCTTCAGATCACCCCACAGATTTTCAATGGGATTCAGGTCTGGGCATTGGCTGGGCCATTCCAAAACTTTAATCTGCTTCTGGTGAAGTCATTCCTTTGTTGATTTGGATGTATGCTTTGGGTCGTTGTCATGCTGAAAGATGAAGTTCCTCTTCATGTTCAGCTTTCTAGCAGAAGCCTGAAGGTTCTGTGCCAATATTGACTGGTATTTGGAACTATTCATGAATCCCTCTACCTTGACTAAGGCCCCTGTTCCAGCTGAAGAAAAACAGCCCCAAAGCATGATGCTGCCACCACCATGCTTCACAGTGGGTAAGGTGTTCTTTTAGTGATGTGCAGTGGTGTTTTTGCAACAAACATATCTTTTGGAATTATGGCCAAAAAGTTCAACCTTGGTTTCATCAGACCATAACACATTTTTCCACATGCTTTTGGGAGACTTCAAATGTGTTTTTGCAAAATTTAGCCGGGCTTAGATGTTTTTCTTAATAGAAAAGGCTTCCATCTTGCCACTCTACCCCATAGCCCAGACATATGAAGAATATGGGAGATTGTTGTCACATGTACCACACAGCCAGTACTTGGCAGATATTCCTGCAGCTACTTTATGTTTAGGCCTGTTGGCAGCCTCCCTGACCAGCTTTCTTCTCGTCTTTTCATCAGTTTTGAAAGGATGTCCAGTTCTTGGTAATATCACTGTTGTTCCATATTTTCTCCACTTGATGGTGACTGTCTTCACTGTGTTCCATGGTATATCTAATACCTTGGAAATTCTTTTGTACCCTTCTCTTGACTGATGCCTTTTAACAATGAGATCCCTCTGATGCTTTGGAAGCTCTCTGCGGACCATGGCTTTTGCTGTAGGATGTGACTAAGAAAATGTCAGGAAAGACCTACTATAAGAGTTGAACTTTATTTGGGGTTAATAAGAGGCACTTTAAATTATGGCAGGTGTGTACTGACTCCTATTTAACATAAGTTTGAATATGATTGCTTAATTCTGAACACAGCTACATCCCCAGTTATAAGAGGGTGTGCACACTTATGCAACCACATTATTTTATTTTTACCTCCCCCCCTAAAAGATTTCAGTTTGTTTTTTAATTGAGTTGTACAGTTTATAGGTCACATTAAATGTGAAAAAAGTTCTAAAATAATTGATCTTTGTCTCATTTTTTTACAGCACAGAAACCTGACATTTTAACAGGGGTGTGTAGTCTTTTTATATTCACTTTATATACATATGAGGTGAGGCCAATAAGTTCTCACCCTCACCAAGATCCAGAGATTTGAAATTTAGTCCACTGACTCTTCCGCCTCTACATATCCACCTTCTATGGTTACACACTTCTCCCTTGTGGAACAGACCTTTAATACAATCTGCGTAGAAGTATGCAGATTTTGAGGAAAACCAGCTATCAACTTCAGTAATGACTGCCTTAGCCTTTTTGGGGATGGGTAAAGCACGTTTCCATGTTTTACTCATTTCTTTAGTCTCATGATCATATAGGTATACCTAGCCTCCATCCATGGCCACTAATCTGTTTAAAAAGTCCTCCTCATCTTTGGGCAGATTTCCCTTGAAGATGGAGGAACCTAATCACGGCTCGGTATTCAACTTTGACCGGCATGATACCTACTCCATTTCTCTCGGCTCTAACTATAATTCACCATGACCTACAAAAACAATTTGCATGCATATTACTAAGATATCCACCTATAAACCTGCAACATTTCAGATCCCTAGCGCATCTAGATCATGGTGAGTGTAAGAACTTATTGGCCTCCCCCCATATATGGGATGATGTCAATGTGAACCTAATCAGGATGTTGATGCATGCTTGTCTCTTTTTTACTACCTACACTAATCCCGTGAGCAAGCCATTCAGGGTGAAATGCATCTTGGGAGTGTGGTATTGTCACGGTCAGGGGTTAGGCTTGGAGACCAATAGCTATAGCAGTAGAGGGGCTCCCACAGACCAGCTGGATTAGTACACAAGCCGGTCACCCTGGTGGAGGGCGCGGTGTCTAATCACTAACTGGTATTCACCAGACCTCCTGATGGTGGGGATGGGTTTTGCTGCTTTTAGTACCAGGTCATGGTCCTCAGGATCACCCCACCAGGAGGTAAGCAAGTCGGGGTCCAGTAGCAGATATAGCAGGTAGGAATCAAGCAGAAGCATAGTCAGTAAACAAGCCAAAGGTTGGTAACAAGTGTTTGCAGGTTAAGCTCAAGCCAAAACGCGGTATAGGAACAAGCCAAAGGTCAAAAACGAATGGTTGAATGTTGGAATCAAGTGAACGTGTAGTTGAGAAACAAGCCAAAGGTTGTTAACATGTGATATTTGAAATAAGGGCAGCTGCAGATATACAAAGGATTAGGCTCGGAGACCAATAGCTATAGCAGTAGAGGGGCTCCCACTGACCAGCTGGATTGGTACACAAGCCAGTCACCCTGGCGGATGACGCGGTGTCTAATCACTAACTGGTATTCACCAGAGCTCCTGATGGTGGGGATGGGTTTTGCTGCTTTTTGGTACCAGGTCATGGTCCTCAGGATCACCACCACCAGGAGGTAAGCAAGCCGGGGTCCAGTAGCAGATATAGCAGGTGGGGATCTAGCAGAAGCGTAGTCAGTAAACAAGCCAAAGGTCGGTAACAAGTGGTTGCAGGTTGAGATCAAGCCAGAGCGCGGTATAGGAACAAGCCAAGGGTCGATAACCAATGGTTGAATGTTGGGATCAAGTGGACGTGTAGTTGAGAAACAAGCCAAAGGTCGTTAACGTGTGGTATTTGAAATAAGGGAAGCTGCAGGTATACAAAGGAGCAAGATACCAGCTGGAGAGAGCACAATGATCTGGCAAACAGGGAGTGCAAGGGCATGGCTTAAATAGGAAGTTCATTGGAGGAGCAAGGAGTTTAAGGTTCACTAGAAACAAGGCACAAGGCAAGATTATCTAAGGAATCAGATGCTGGCCAGTATCTCAGGTGGCTCTCAAAGATGAGCTATGAGGCTGAGGTTGTGGGTTCAGATCCCAGTCCCGAAAGGTATGTTGGATGGAAACGAAATGTATGCACTTACTTTGGATTCATGGATAAAACAATATGAAGAATTTAAGATGGAGTGTGACTCTCACCTTTTATTTACACTTTTGTGGAGCTTTTTCCACTAGGGGCTGTTCAGAGGTGCAAGCATATACCAGCAAACAAGCTTTCTTCCAAACCATTGACTTGTCCCAATGTACAATTTTTTATTTTATTTGCATACAACGTATTTCCAGATACAGTACTGGGAGAAGTTAAATGTGTTTTCCTTTATACATAAATTAATATTCAAAGCATTTAATTTTAATCTAGCAACCACAAATGCATTTGCAAATTGAATTTATGGAGAAACCTAAACATCAGCGTGTTGACTTAAATTGAAAGCAACAAAAAAAAAAAGCAAATTATTTTAGCGTTATTAATTTGGCCCACTGAAAATTTCCATAAATTATTTTCCCCCAAACTTCTTCTGAATATATTACGGCATAATTGGTTAACTTTCGTCTTGCAGTCCCCCCCCCCCCCAGTTTCATTCATTCTCCAGAATGAAAGCTGATTAATGAATCTGCTGCTTAAATCTGTTTAAAAATACCTCCGGTGCAGCGGTAATAAATTTTGCGTTATAATTTAAGTCAAAATAGTTATTGCTTTATGTTTTATGGTTAATACCTTGTGACAAATTCAATTACATTAAAATAAACAAGCCCATTGTTAATATATGTAAATAATAAAACCATATTGTGATATATTCCTTACAGTAGAGCCTTTGATAAACACAGACCATATCACAGATCCCAAAGAACATTGTAATTCCCTTATTATAACAAGCGGGAGAATTGCTTGGCTCATGCCTCCGATGGCTTTAAAATGGATGTGTGGTAACCATTATGCAAATCGCTATTGTTATAACCTTCCAAAGGTTTAGTTTTAAGTCTTGCCACTTGCTTTTCTGCGGATTAGCTTTTTGAAAAAAAAAAAAAAAAAAAAGAAACAAATGATTCGGCTAACATTTCTTTCCGAAGAAGAAACAAAAAGTCAAATGAATATGGTAAGTGGATTGAGGAACAGATTGCCCAATTTCCTGATCCACTCATGAATCTAACCTTTTCATTAGGTCTGCAGATCGTAAGAAGGTCTCCAAATAAATATCTGAAAAGTGTGGCATGCATTTGTATTCAGTCCCGTTTATGCTGACACCCCTAACTAAAATCTAGTTGAACCAATTGCCTTCAGAAGTCAACTAATTAGTAAATAGAGTCCACCTGTGTGTAATTTAATCTCAGTATGAATACAGCTGTTCTGTGAAGCCCTCAGAGGTTGGTTAGAGAACCTTAGTGAACAAACAGCATGATGAAGGCCAAGGAACACACCAGACAGGTCAGGGATAAAGTTGTGGAGAAGTTTAAAGCAGGGTTAGGTTATAAAAAATCCCAAGCTTTGAACATCTCACGGAGCACTGTTCAATCCATAATCCGAAAATGGAAAGAGTATGGCACAACTGCAAACCTACCAAGACATGGCCGTCCACCTAGACTGACCGGCCGGGCAAGGAGAGCATTCATCAGAGAAGCAGCCATGAGAGGTCCATGGTAACTCTGGAGGAGCTGCAGAGATCCACAGCTCAGGTGGGAGAATCTGTCCACAGGACAACTATTAGTCGTGTTCTCCACAAATCTGGTCTTTATGGAAGAGTGACAAGAAGAAAGACATTGTTGAAAGAAAGACATAAGAAGTTCCGTTTGCAGTTTGTGAGAAGCCATGTGGGGGACACAGCACACATGTGGAAGAAGGTGATCTGGTCAGATGAGACCAAAATTTAACTTTTTGGCCTAAAAGCAAAATGCTATGTGTGGCAGAAAACTAACACTGCGCATTATCCGGAACACACCATCCCCACCGTGAAACATGGTGGTGGCAGCATTATGTTGTGGGGATGCTTTTCTTCAGCAGGGACAGGGAAGCCGGTCAGAGTTGATGAGAAGATGGATGGAACCAAATACAGGGCAATATTAGAAGAAAACCTGTTAGAGTCTGCAAAAGACTTGAGACTTGGGCGGAGGTTCACCTTCCAGCAGGCCAACAACCCTAAACATACAGCCAGAGCTATAATGGAATGGTTTAGATAAAAGCATATTTGTCAGAAAAGAGCCTGTCAACATCGGAAGGTTCCTGTGCGTTTGCGCGGCGGAGCCGCGCTTCGGCGCATGCGCGTTAGCAAAGTAGCGGCACACACGGGTTCACTACACGGCGTAACGGCGTAACGGCGTAATGGCGTACGAACGTTCGCTCGTCAGCGTCACGCCCCCTTTCTGGCCTATATAAGGACTGACTTGTGCCCTGTTTAATTGCTGGTTTGTCTTTCAGCTTCCAGTGTTCCGTTCCTGATTCCTGCTTCTTATGTTTACCTGTTTGACCCGGATTTGCCTGACCTACCTTGTCTCTCTCCAGCATTTGACCTCGGCTTGTTTAAAGGACTTTCCCACGATCTGCTTCCAGTGTTTGACCCTCTGCCTGTCTCCGGATTCTCCTGCCTTCTCGTGTATGACCCCGGCTTGTTTAAACGGACTTCTCTGCTGACATCTCCAACCCCCTACCTCTGGCTTGCCTTCAGGATTCCTCTACTTACCATCTGCTGTGTTTGACCCTCGGCCTGTTTCAAGGACTTCCTCATCTACCAGTCTCCAGTATTAAGTTATCGGTCTGCATCATAGACTCTCCACTACTGGGTTCTCAGTGCCTGATCTCCTGCACTTATCCCAGCTCCCATTGTGTTTGCGGGTTAGAACCCCGGCCGGGTCTTCTTCTCCAGCTCTGGGTCAGAGCCACCATTGCTCTCATCTCTGCGTGACTGAAGTCCTCCTCTCAAGAAGCTTCCTGCCTGCAGGCGACCCGTGCCTCTCTGTGCCCTACACCCTCTGTACCACTACCAGGGGTGTAGTGCGCTTAGCCGCAAGGGAAGCCACTCCCAGCATCTCGGCCTCGGTGAGTACCCGTGATAGTACAAACCAGCCAGATGTCTGAGGCCGACAGAGTGGGTTCCCCTCTCGAAGCTCTATGCCAGCAGGTAACGACCCTTACGCAAGCAGTCCAGAGGCTACAAGATGGCTATTTCCAACTAGAAGGTCGTCTCCAGCACCTAATCTTATCTCCCGGGGATGCAACTTCCACATCCCCCAGTGGGGCCAGCTCTTCACAAGATCACTCCAGCACAGCTCCTGCAGTTGTTATGACTCTCCCAGAACCTAGGGTGCCCACACCCGAACGATTTTCCGGAAATCGGAAGAGGTTTAGAGCATTTAAAAACGCCTGCTTGTTATACCTGGCTCTCCAACCTAAGACTTTCAGCTCTGAGACAGTAAAAGTAGGGTTCATCATTTCCTTGTTGTCCGAAGAACCCCAAGCTTGGGCTCACAACCTCCTGGAGCAGAAAAGTCCCTTACTAAACTCCGTGGAAACCTTCTTTGAATCTATGGGAAGATTATATGATGATCCCCAACGCATAGCCACGGCCGAGTCCATCTTACATACCTTAGTCCAGGGAAAAAGACCGGTGGAGGACTATACGGTCGAATTTCGGAAATGGTCAGGGGACACTGGATGGAATGAGGCGGCTCTCAAATACCAGTACCGCCAGGGACTCTCAGAGACTCTCAAAGACGAATTGGCACGTGTTGATTCTCCTTCCACCCTGGAGGAGTTGATCCAGCTAGCCATAAAACTTGACCGACGTCTACGGGAACGACGTTCTGAACGTCTTCAATCTCCTCGGCCTACATGGATGCTACCCAGGGTCCCCACAGGTCATCCTCTTCCTGCAGTCCCTTCCTCCTCTACCTTGGAGAGCGAGCCAATGCAACTGGGACTGATCCGGGCTCCACTTACACCTGATGAGAAACAACGTCGGAGGGAGGCCAATCTCTGCCTATACTGTGGAGGGTCAGGCCACTTTTTGCGCAACTGTCCTATAAGACCCAGTAAGTCCCAATTACAAACAGCTATGAACTTTCAAGTCAATGGTTCAAGTACAACTCATCTTGTCCTTCCTGTCTCCCTACAGGTGGCAGGCGAGGAGATCCGGCTACCAGCCATTATTGATTCTGGCGCCTGCAGCTGCTTCCTGGATACATCCCTATCTCGAAGTTTACGCATCCCTCTGCAAAATAAAAGACAAAGGCTCCAAATCCACCTGGCTGATGGATCATCCCCCTGTTCCGGGCCTGTTACCCAAGAAACTAAACCCATTCTCACCATCACAGATTCAGGACATCAAGAATTTCTGTGCTTTGACATCATCTGCTCCCCCATGTTCCCTATCATCCTGGGACTTCCATGGCTGCAAGCTCACGACCCCCATATCAATTGGAGTGAGAAGAAGATCTCCTTCTCTTCGGCTTACTGCTCCCAACACTGCTTCACCTCTGGTCCTGTCTGCACAGCTTCCTGTCTAACTGTCCAGCCAGTTCCTGATCACCTTCAGCACGTCCCTGCAGCCTACCATGAATTCATGGACATTTTTGACAAAAGGAGAGCTGACAGTTTGCCTCCTCACCGACCATACGACTGTCCCATTGATCTCTTACCTGGCTCCGAGATTCCTTTTGGTCGTATATTCCCTCTATCAGAAAAGGAGTTGGAGGCTCTGCGGTCCTACATCAACGAAAACCTTGAAAAGGGATTCATTCGTCCTTCCTCTTCTCCGGCTGGAGCAGGGATTTTCTTCGTTGAAAAAAAAGATGGTACTTTAAGGCCTTGTGTGGACTACAGGGAGATCAACAAGATCACCATCAAGAACCGTTATCCACTTCCCCTCATCCCAGAACTGTTCCAACGGTTTCGAACCGCACGAGTTTTCTCTAAACTTGACCTAAGGGGCGCCTACAACTTGGTGCGGATACGCCCAGGGGATGAGTGGAAAACGGCTTTTAGGTCTAGATTCTGACATTTTGAATATCTAGTGATGCCATTCGGTCTGTGCAATGCCCCAGCTACATTCCAACACCTAGTAAATGATATTTTTCGTGAATACTTAGATGACTTTGTGATTGTTTACCTTGACGATATTCTGATTTTCTCTACAACCATTGAGCAACACCAGGTCCATGTGAAGAAGGTACTCACGATCCTCAGGAAGCACGGACTTTACCTAAAGGGAGAGAAATGCGAATTTGAAAAAACAGTAGTCCAATTCCTAGGGTTCATTATCTCCACTGAAGGGGTCTCAATGGATCCTCAGAAGGTGAAATCTATCCAAGAATGGCCAGCCCCTACAGACAAAAAGGGGGTCCAACGATTTGTGGGCTTTGCCAACTTCTATCGCAGGTTCATAAAAGGATTTTCATCGATCATTTCTCCCATAACCCAACTGACTCGCCAGCAAAGTCGATTCCAGTGGTCCTCAGAAACTCAGGAAGCATTTGATAAACTGAAGAATCTATTTACTTCTGCCCCGGTACTACTGCATCCAGACCCCGCTTTTCCCTATGTGTTGGAAGTAGACGCCTCAGAATCCGCTTTAGGAGCAATTCTATCCCAAAGACGAGGCCAGAAGGCCCTTCTTCATCCTGTGGCATTTGCCTCCCGGAAACTGTCCCCGCCGGAAAGGAACTATGACGTGGGGGAGCGTGAACTACTGGCCATCAAATTTGCTCTTGAGGAGTGGAGATATCTTTTGGAGGGCGCTTCTCACCCCATTATGATCTTCACCGATCACAAGAACCTGGAGTACCTTAGAACAGCAAAACGCCTCAGACCCCGGCAAGCCCGCTGGGCTTTGTTCTTCTCCAGGTTCAACTTTCACATTTCCTATCGGCCTGGTTCCAAGAATGGGAAAGCGGACGCCCTATCTCGAATGTTCCCAGAAACCTCTCAAACAGCAGAACCTGGTACTATTCTATCCTCACAGAATTTTCTTTGTTCAATCCAGCCAGATCTAAGAACTGCCATTGAACAGGCCTCCAGCCAATGCTTAAACCCTGAAGTACCCACACTGAGGAAACAGGATGGTTTACTATGGGCCCAAAACAAAATATTTGTTCCAGCGCAAGTAAGACCCTTGGTACTAAAAACATTTCATGATAACAAATTTGCAGGACATTTCGGGGTACAAAAGACCTCGGAACTAATACATCGTTCCTTCTGGTGGCCAGGGTGGAGTCAGGACTGTAAGAACTACGTAAACTCTTGTATTATTTGCCAGCGCAGCAAGGGATCCAATGCAAAAGCCTGGGGTCTATTAAGACCATTACCCATTCCAGAGCAACCCTGGAAGGAAGTGGCTATGGACTTTATCGTTGACCTACCATCTGCTGAAGGATTCTCCACCATTCTGGTAGTAGTCGACCGCCTTTCAAAAATGGCCCACTTCTTACCCATGAAGGGCACACCCTCTGCCTCAGATACCGCGGATATATTCATCAAGGAAGTGGTGAGGCTACATGGAGTACCCGCTAGCATTGTGTCTGACAGAGGAGTTCAGTTCACCTCAAAATTTTGGAGAGACCTTTGTAAATCCCTGGAAATCAAGGTATGCCTATCTTCAGCATATCATCCTCAAAGTAATGGCCAAACAGAGAGGACGAACCAAACGCTGGAACAATATCTGCGCTGTTTCTGCTCATGCTCTCAAGACAACTGGGTTTCACTCCTCCCCTGTGCAGAATTTGCCTATAATAATTCCATACATACAGCAACCAATCAAACTCCTTCCTGGGCTAATTATGGATTTCACCCCTCTTTTTTGCCTAATTCTTTTTCAGAAGTATCAGTTCCCGCGGTGCAAGACGGAATAAATTCCATTCAAGCCAATTTTCAAATAATTCAGGAAACTATGAAGAAGGCTCAGGACAGCTACAAGAAATACTATGACAGGGGGAGGAGGAGCAACCCAATTTTTAAGATTGGGGATGAAGTCTGGCTATCTGCAACAAACCTCAAACTTTCTTGTCCTTCACGCAAATTAGGCCCAAGGTTTATTGGTCCCTTCAAGATAAAGAGAGTAGTGAACCCCGTGGCCTTTGAACTCTCTTTACCCAGCTCTTACAGAATTCATCCTGTCTTTCATACTTCCCTTTTGAAACCAGTAACTCCCAGTTCTTTTCCAGGAAGGGAGGAGTTGCCACCTCCTCCAATTAATATTGAAGGCGAAGAGGAATTCGAGGTTGAGGCTATAATGGACTGTAGAAGGAGGGGGGGTCATATCCAGTACCTGGTCAAGTGGAAGGGGTACCCCCCAGAAGATAATTCTTGGGAACCCTCCTCCAATATACACGCCCCACGGTTAATACAAACATTCCACAAGAAATATCCGGGAGTACTGGCCAGATTGGGCACCCGGAGGTTGCCCTTTGGGGGGGGGCACTGTCAGAAAAGAGCCTGTCAACATCGGAAGGTTCCTGTGCGTTTGCGCGGCGGAGCCGCGCTTCGGCGTATGCGCGTTAGCAAAGTAGCGGCACACACGGGTTCACTACACGGCGTAACGGCGTAACGGCGTAATGGCGTACGAACGTTCGCTCGTCAGCGTCACGCCCCCTTTCTGGCCTATATAAGGACTGACTTGTGCCCTGTTTAATTGCTGGTTTGTCTTTCAGCTTCCAGTGTTCCGTTCCTGATTCCTGCTTCTTGTGTTTACCTGTTTGACCCGGATTTGCCTGACCTACCTTGTCTCTCTCCAGCATTTGACCTCGGCTTGTTTAAAGGACTTTCCCACGATCTGCTTCCAGTGTTTGACCCTCTGCCTGTCTCCGGATTCTCCTGCCTTCTCGTGTATGACCCCGGCTTGTTTAAACGGACTTCTCTGCTGACATCTCCAACCCCCTACCTCTGGCTTGCCTTCAGGATTCCTCTACTTACCATCTGCTGTGTTTGACCCTCGGCCTGTTTCAAGGACTTCCTCATCTACCAGTCTCCAGTATTAAGTTATCGGTCTGCATCATAGACTCTCCACTACTGGGTTCTCAGTGCCTGATCTCCTGCACTTATCCCAGCTCCCATTGTGTTTGCGGGTTAGAACCCCGGCCGGGTCTTCTTCTCCAGCTCTGGGTCAGAGCCACCATTGCTCTCATCTCTGCGTGACTGAAGTCCTCCTCTCAAGAAGCTTCCTGCCTGCAGGCGACCCGTGCCTCTCTGTGCCCTACACCCTCTGTACCACTACCAGGGGTGTAGTGCGCTTAGCCGCAAGGGAAGCCACTCCCAGCATCTCGGCCTCGGTGAGTACCCGTGATAATATTCATGCGTTAGAATGGACCATTCAAAGTCCAGACCTAAATCCAATTGAGAATCTGTGGCAAGAATTGAACATTGCTGTTCACAGACGCTCTCCATCCAATCTGACAGAGCTTGAGCTATTTAGCAAAGAAGAATGGGCAAAAATGTCACTCTACAGATGGGCAAAGCTGGTAGAGACTTCCCCAAAAAGACTTGCAGCTGTAATTGCAGCGAAAGGTGGATCTACAAAGTATTGACTCAGGGGGGCGCCATACAAATGTACCCCACACTTTTCAAATACTGTATTTATTTGTAAAAAAATTGGAAAACCATTTATCGTTTTTCATTCACTTCACACCCATCCATATACCCCAGAATTTATACCCTCACCTGTCCACATACCCCAACATTTACATATTCAGACCTATCCACATACCCCAACATTTATATCCTCACCAATCCACATACCCCAACATTTATATATCCACACCCATCCACATACCCCAACATGTATATATCCACACCCATCCACATACCCCAACATTTATATCCAGACCCTTCCACATACCCCAACATTTATATCCAGACCCTTCCATATACCCCAACATTTATATCCACACCCATCAACATACCCCAACATTTATATCCAGACCCTTCCATATACCCCAACATTTATATCCATACCCATCAACATATTTCAGCACAATTGTTTGGGGTAATTTTTTACTTGAACTAGCAGTTTATTTTTCAGGACAAGCTTTTGGGAGATCTACTGTTTCATTCCAGTACAAGAAGATAAAATACATTACAGTGTTTCCCCTTGATCACTGAGGAAATGGAGACTGAGAAAATGTCAGCCTAGACAAAGTCAATGATTGAAGCTCAATTACTTTTTTTTTAATAAGAATAAATAGTGGAGCTTTTTGAGCAGTAAAAGATCAATTTTAAGATAACAAGCTCTAAGGGGATAAACAGTGGGGTATAGACATAGGGAGGGTAGAGAAAAATATTTGATAGTGATCTAGAAAACTAAGATCGAAATTGCGTGGTGTTGACATTCATGGTATGTGTGAGTGTACTTTACTTAAATATATTTTTATTTTATTTTGTTTGTTATATTTACTTGTTTGTTACATTTGCTAATTTTTATGTTGCGTTTGTCATTTGGAGTAAGTTCTCAGGTTTGGAACATCATTTATGATATCATCTAGTTAAGTGATTTGAAGATCAGTAGAGGGAAAAGAGCCAGCCCACTGGTGTAAGTATTTTGCCATATCCATTTCAGCACATACGCAGAATATATCATCAATGTTATTTATGAGTAAGGTGACCAGGCCTTCCTTTAATGCAGAGTGACATATTTATAGGTTTTCCATTAAAAAGGTGGTCTGGCCACCTTATTTATAGAGTCAATGGACTTCAAGGCAATGACAAAATATTGAGGCACGATTGTGAGAGGTGAAAAGCCCATTGATTTCAATAAATTATTAATAAAACACAGAAACTTGGAAATGTGACCTACTGATTATCAAACAGATAAAAGGCAGATTTATTAGCTTCATCTTTTCTGCTCACTGGGCAGTAGAGTTTCGTTTATGGAGATGTAAAAATATAACCAAGAAGTCTGTCACCCGGGTCTTGTCTTTGATGGAACCGCTGATCAAGTGCTTAAGATGTACTGTGCCGGCTGGTTCCTGACAGCCTTGTTGTGTTGATGTCATCACTGCAGACTCCTCTTCCAGATCCTGAGAGGACCCCACTGGTGGAGAACCAATAGGAAGTGCCCATGTCTTCTGAATGAGTGCAAAGTGTTCTCTGATTGGACGAAGTGGAGAGTGTGACATCACCTCTCCACTTCGTTCAATCAGAGAACACTTTGCATTCTTAAATCATTTTAATTCATTTGGACTGAACCTGTTTAGACATTCACATGGACGCCAAACATGTTTCTGAACAGCAAGAGCCGAACATCATATAATATATAATATATAATAGCAGTATAGCAGTATTTCTGTATGCCCTGCCAAGTCCTAAACGACTGACGTCACTGGCCCAATTCATTTGCATTGTCAGGAACCCCTGGCAATGTAAGCAAAGAAGCTGGAGGACTGTTTAAAAAAAAAGGTGTGAGAGTTCCTCCAAAATGCATACCTGGTCCTTCGGGACAATTTTTTGTGAGGTCACCTCAGTTTTTTAGGGATTTTAAGATGCAACCCCAAGCATGTTTTAAGGTAAAAAAAAACTGAAGTCCTCCTCAAAATTCACACCAGGTCCTTATCTGTTCATGCAGCCTGGCATGCCAGGAAAGGAACTGAACCATACCAGGCAACCTGTCCTCATGGGGCAGTACCTTATCAGGAGGAGATCCTCCTGCCAAAGCACTTTGTCCCCATGTTGATGAGGACAAGGGGCACTTCCCCACAACCCTTGGCCTGGTAGTTGTGATAGGTCTGTGAGCAGGAGGCTTATTGGGATTTGGAACTTGAAAGCCCTCTTTAACAATAAGGGAAGCCTCCCTATGTGAATTTTTGTGGTACTTCCCCAATAAAATCTATACCAGACCCAAGTTGTAATTGTGGAAGAGAGTTTGGGAGTGTTTATTTTTTTATTTTTTGTATTAGCTCTCTCAAAAAATTCTAATCTCATGTGTTGGAGACCGTGCTGGATTGACTGAATTGGTCGCTGGTCCTGGGTGGGTGGTTATGTGAGCGGATTGAAAGGATTAGTTTCAATAGGAATGTGCCCGATGGTGGAGACTGGTCGTAAACCCTCTTGGGTCTTGGGCTGCTGCCTTTTTGGTACGACCGTCAGGTTGTTTCCGCATGTAAGAAATGAGGAAAGGAGGAAAGCCCGGTAGCCAAAAGAAGTTTAAAAGTCGATTCAAAAATTTTTCTTCAGACAACCTCGTTAACATACATCTGGCCTAGGGTTTACTGCCAATCAACTACCATGCAGCAACAGCCCTGAAGAACGGGGAATCCTTTCTCCTGAATTGCGTTGGCTTGATGTACTTGTTGCTACTCTCAATAAAAATTTTAAATCGACAATCCAAACACACACTTCTTTTGGATACCGGACGCTCCTCTTTTTCTCATTTCTTCTCGGTCTAAGGCTCAGGTCCCACTGTTGTGACGGCAAAGTCGTACGGCTTTGCCTGCGTCTTTCTTCCAACTTGAACCGACTTGGGTGCTATTTAGGAACCTGTATAAGGGCTGAGTCACACTAAAATGGGACCAAAGTAGTGCAGGAACCTTTTCTAAAGTCAGAGTGACTTGTGTAGTATCAGTTAAGATGGCTCTCCTAGGGAAACATTGAATATGACATGCCATGCGACTTGGGGTCTCACAAGCTGGATCCCATGTTTCAGCAGTGTGAACCGAGCCTTATATCTTAAAAATCGAATCAGCACTGAAGCATTGCATTTGTCGAATTCCCAAAGTTTTTATGATTTTAATCTTGCACGGTCTTAAATGGAACACAAGGAACACATCAGAACATTGGTTTTGGGTATCCCCAAAAAGGTCTAGTATAGAATTTGAAAAGAACCTCAAACTTTTTTTTTGCATGAGGCCCCCTTAAAACTCATTCTAGACCTGATAGCCTGGTATGCAATGGGCGGGAAGGGGGAGATACCCAATGGCAGTTTTTATTTTCCTTGCACATGGTCGGGTATTCTTTTTTTTTATTATTATTATTTTTATTAGGTTTTTTGATCAGATATTCTTTGCAAAATAAAATTTCACCACATTGTCTAAGCTCTGAGGATATGCCCTTGCATAGTGCAATTTCCCTTCCAAAGTGAACAGCCTAGTAACCAGAAAAAACAAAAAAAAAACAAAACATGTGTCCCCATTGTCTTCCTCAATATGTTAATTATCCACTTTCCCCCCCTGGAAGACTTACCCCCCTTCATGACCAGGCCATTTTTCCTATACAGAACTGCGTTACTTTATCTGACAATTGTGCGGTCATGCAATGCTGTACCCAAATAAAGTTTGTAATTTTTTCCCAAAAAAAGAGCTTTCTTTTGGTGGTATTTGATCATCTCTGCATTTTAATTTTTTTTTTTGAGCTATAAACAAAAAAAGGCAGACAATTTTGATTAAAAAAAAACTATATTTTTTTTACTTTCTGCTATAAAACACATCCAATAAAAAAAAATGTAAACATCTAGTTTTTTCATAAATTTAGGCCAATATGTATTCTGCTTCATATTTTTGGTAAAAAAAAGAATCCAAATAAGCGTATATTGATTGGTCTGTGCAAAAGCTATAGCGTCTACAAACTATGGGCTCAATACTGGAATTTTAATTATTTTTTCCCACAAATAGAGCTTTCTTTTGGTGGTATTTGATCGCCTCAGCGGTTTTTATTAGAAACAAGACAAAAATGACAATATTGAAAAAAAAAAACAATATTTTTGAATGTCTGCTATAAAACATACTAAATTAAAAAAAAAATCAATTTAGGCCAATATGTATTCTGCTACATATTTTTGGTACAAAAAAAAAAAAATCCCAATAAGCGTATATTAATTGGTTTGTGTAAAGTAGTAGTGTCTACAAACTATGGGATAGATTTATGGAATTTTAATTTATTTTATATTTACTAGAAATGGCGGCAGAAAAAATTCTCACCGCACAGGCATGGATCTGCTTCCAGGTGTCAACTCGGTTATCTCCCAGGATAAAGAGCCCCAGATGCTGGCTAATGCTGAGTCATGTTGAAGGTGAATGAGGAAATCCGGACAGCCGCATTCCAGGAGGATGTGGTTCAAAAATTATTTATTGTAATAGATTCTTGAGCACATGCTCAAGAATCTATTACAATAAAGAATTTTTGAACCACATCCTCCTGGAGTGTGGCTGTCCGGATTTTCTCATTCACCTAGAAATGGCGGCAATCAGCGACTTAAAGCAGGACTGCGATATTGCAGTACACTTGGACGCTAACTGACACTTTTGACACTTTACGGGAACCAGTGACACTAATACAGCGATCAGTGTTAAAAATATACACTGTCACTGAACTAATGACACTGGATGGGAAGGGGTTAAACATCTAGGGCGGTCAAAGGTTTAACTGTGTGCCTAGCCAGTGTTTATGTGTACAGTGTGTGCTGCTTTTACAAATGGAAGAGATGGATTTTTTTCCCTGCTTTGCAGGGACACAAAATCCATTCCTTTCCCCCTGTCAGAAAGGAACTTTGCCTTGTTTACATAGGTAGAGCCCCATCCCGTGTCTCTGCCCAACGATTGGTGGGTGCCGGCGGACATCCAGTGGCCTGGCACCCGCAGATCGGCTTCTGCTGTGAATAATCTGTGGTTCAAGTGCACCCCCTGCAGGGGTAAATGTGGAATTGTGTATATATATTTGTGATTCTGCACAGGAGAGCCACCCTGTAGCAGTAAATCTGCTATGGGGTGGTCTGTAACTGGTTACCACTTCCCACCCGGCCTATAGCAGATTGACGGCCGGGACCAATCACAGCTCATCACAGCGTGAACCAGGAAGTGCCGGTAATCGGCTTTCCTCGGTTCGTGCTGACAGGGAGAGCTGATCAGCGTCTCTCCTGTTAGAGGGGGGTTGTGGACTGATAATCAGCACATTGATTATCAGTGCAGCCTCCCTCAGAAGTGCCCACCACAATGCCCACCCAATGAGTGCCCACCCAAATCCAAATGAGTGCCCACCCAAATCGCAAATCAGTGCCCATCAAAGTGCCAATCAGTGCCCATCAGTAACGCCAGTCAGTGCCCTTCACAGATACCAATCAGTGCCCATCAGTAATGCCTGTCAGTACCTCCTCATCAGTGCCATCTATTAGTGCCCATCAGTGTTATCTATTAGTGCCCATCAGTGCCGCCTATCAGTACCCATCAGTGCCACCTATCAGTACCCATCAGTGCTGCATGTCAGTGCCTCCTCATAAGTGCCCATCAGTGCCACCTATTAGTGCCCATAAATTCTACATATCAGTGCCTCCTCATCAGTGCCCATCAGTGCCGCCTATCAGTACACATAAATTCTACATATCAGTGCCACTTCATCAGTGCCCATCAGTGCCCACAAATTCTACATATCAGTGCCACTTCATCAGTGCCCATCAGTGCCGCCTATCAGTGCACATAAATTCTATATATCAGTGCCACTTCATCAGTGCCCATCAGTACCACCTTATCAGTGCCACCTCATCAGTGCCCATAAGTGCCACCTTATCAGTACCTCCTCATCAGTGCCCATCAGTTTAGGAGAAAACAAAATGTTATAACAGAAACAAAGAAAATCTTTTTTTTTTCTCCAAAAATTTCTGTCTTTTTTAGTTTGTTTAGCAAAAAATAAAACCCCCCCAGTGGTGATCAAATACCGCCAAAAGAAAGCTCTATTTGTGGGAAGAAAATTATAAAAATGTAGTTTGGGTAAAGTGTAGCATGACCGCGTAATTCAAAGTGTGACAGCGATGAAAGCTGCGAATTGTCCTGGGCGGGGAGGGGGTGAAAGTGCCCGGTATTGAAGAGGTTAAACAAATATAGACATAGTCCAAGAAAAAAAAAAAATCAGGTATAGTAGAGCAACAGACTCACACTGGAGTGATGTCAAGAGGCCGGTCTAGGTACGTGAAGTGTTTTGCCGCGTTTGTTTTGCCGAAAAACAATATTAATAATGTTTTTTTTTTTTTTTCAGTTCCCACTCCAGCAGACCGGGTATGTAAAATCTATTACTTGTCCGTTATTTGTTAGCAATCTCTCAGCGGCGAGTCACGACTCTCGTACATTACCTGTTGTTAAGAGTGATATCTTCTCCTGATTTCATGGGGCTCCTTCAAAGTAAGGAGAGAAAATATCCCGCACCGCAAGTCAGAATGGTTTTCTTTGACTTATTGGACCTTAGACTTTGTAATCTCAACGGCACAGGCAGAGGTTGGCAGTATTTTGCAAATCTATTTACTGTTCCTCTGTCTTGTGGATGCATAATGCAAACGGCTTGCTGAGCAATGGGCCTTGTGCTTTTTGTATCGTGTTTTGCCTTGTACGGTCCGGAGCCAAACAGAATCCACGGGGGATTGTGGAATCATGAAAAAAAAAAAAAAAAAGGCTGGATAGAGACCCAGCTTAATGCGAGCGCGATATATTTATCACACTTTAAAGATGAAGATTGCCTTCTTTCTAAAAAGAAGTATGGGATATAATGCTCTGCTGCACAAAGGAGATTTGCCTTTTAGATGTCAGGTGATTGTTGTGAGCGCAGCCAATCTCTAACTGGAAGTGAAAAGTTCGCACTTCATTTGCTTCTATTCTCAGGCCCCTAAGGTCTTTAGTGGAGCCTTCAACCCATAGCCAGGTCAAGCTAGCGGCTTTTTGACTGTTGGGAAGGAAAAGAAGTTGGGGCTGTGCGGGGCCAGATGACAGTGGAGTCCTCTGCTGTGTTCAGAGTAATAACAAAGATAAAAACTGTCACTAGAGCTACACCCAATTTAGATAGTTACTGGGGAGAAAAGGAGTTAAAATTAACACTAACAATTCCCCACCTTAGTAAGAAAAACCATCACCTTTGTAGTCCCGGTGGGGACAACGTGTGTTCCTCTGAATCCAGGTGATTACCCACTTAGTGCACAGCTACAGTATCTCCCAAAAGTGTGTACGCCCCTCACATTTTTGTAAATATTTTCTTCTATCTTTTCATGTGACAACACTGAAGAAATGACACTTTGCTACAATGTAAAGTAGTGAGTGTACAGCTTGTATAACAGTGTAAATGTGCTGTTCCCTCAAAATAACTCAACACGCAGCCATTAATGTCTAAACTCGCTGACAACAAAAGTGAGTACACCCCTAAGTCAAAATGTCCAAATTGGGCCCAAAGTGTCAATATTTTGTGTGGCCACCATTATTTTCCAGCACTGCTTTAACCATCCTGGGTTTGGAGTTCACAGAGCTTCACAGGTTGCCACTGGAGTCCTCTTCCACTCCTCCATGACGACATCACGGAGCTGGTGGATGTTAGAGACCTTGCGGCCCTCCTCCTTCTGTTTGAGGATGCCCCACAGATGCTAAATAGGGTTTAGGTCTGGAGACTTGCTTGGCAAGTCCATCACCTTTACCCTCAGCTTCTTTAGCAAGGCAGTGGTCATCTCGGAGGTATTTTTGGGGTCGTTATCATGTTGGAATACTGCCCTGCGGTCCAGTCTCCGAAGGGAGGGGATCATGCTCTGCTTCAGTATGTCACATTCATGGTTCCCTCAATGAACTGTAGCTCCCCAGTTCCTGCAGCACTCATGCAGCCCTAGACCATGACACTCCCACCACCATGCTTGACTGTAGGCAAGACACACTTGTCTTTGTACTCCTCACCTGGTTGACGCCACACACGCTTGACACCATCTGAACCAAATAAGTTTATCTTGGTCTCATCAGACCACAGGACATGGTTCCAGTAATCCATGTCCTTAGTCTGCTTGTCTCCAGCAAACTGCAGGCTTTCTTGTGCATCATCTTTAGAAGAGGCTTCCTTCTGGGACGACAGCCATGCAGACCAATTTGATGCAGTTCACGGCATATGGTCTGAGCACTGACAGGCTGACCCCCCCACCCCTTCAACCTCTGCAGCAATGCTGACAGCACTCATAGGTCTATTTCACAAAGACAACCTCTGGATATGATGCTGAGCAAGTGCACTCAACTTCTTTGGTGGACCATGGTGAGGCCTGTTCTGAGTGGAACCTGTCCTGTTAAACCGCTGTATTGTCTTGGCCACCGTGCTGCAGCTCAGTTTCAGGGTCTTGGCAATCTTCTTATAGCCTAGGCCATCTTTATGTAGAGCAACAATTCTTTTCTTCAGATCCTCAGAGAGTTCTTTGCCATGAGGTGCCATGTTGAACTTCCAGTGACCAGTATGAGAGAGTGAGAGCGATAACACCAAATTTAACACACCTGCTCCCCATTCACACCTGAGACCTTGTAACACTAACGAGACACATGACGCCGAGGAGGGAAAATGGCTAATTGGGTCCAATTTGGACATTTTCACTTAGGGGTATACTCACTTTTGTTGCCAGCGGTTTAGGCATTAATGGCCGTGTGTTGAGTTATTTTGAGGGGACAGCAAATTTACACTGTTATACAAGCTGTACACTCACTACTTTACATTGTAGCAAAGTGTCATTTCTTCAGTGTTGTCACATGAAAAGATAGAATAAAATATTTACAGAAATGTGAGGGGTGTACTCACGTTTGTGAGATAATGTATTTCAGTATTGTGAAATGATTCCCTACTAGGAGAAGCTTACCATCCAGTTGGTCAATGTATAGTGTGAAGGTTGAATGTCTGTGGCAGCTACCTGTGTCTTGACAATGTTGTCATATTTTAAACTATTAATGTGGTGGGGGTTACATTTCTTATGTTTTATGTGGAATTTTTCAAATAAAGAATGAATTTTTGGACCCAGTCCTTCTATTTTTTCCATGTTGTCAGATAGAGTCACATCCTCAAATAGGAATTTCTTAAAAAAAAAAAAAAAAGTTTCATCAGTTTCCTTTGTTCAGTTAGGAGCATGCTATTAGTTTTTACGTTTCAGATTTATTTTCTGAAAGAGACATGTGACTCAATTTACAAAGCTTGACTATTGTATAACAGATGTATCCTGCTTACTCTCAACTGCCAGACCAACCCTCCAGCTACTACTTCCCCCATACCTTTTACCCAAAAACTGAGACCACACCAAGCTGGAGTAAATATTGGCCGTAGCAGCCATTTTCTTTATTAACACTCAAATAAAATTAATGTAGCGCTGGTAGATTTTTAATCTACCGCAGATTAGGTAAATTTAGTAAATTGTGTGTTAGGAAGGTTAAAGTTCGCCTCTGTTCCAGCTTGGCTGATGTTGTGTGTGCTTCCGTGCTGACCGGTGGGTGTCGTTGTTACCATTAGTCAGTGTTGGAAGGGCAACGTGTCAAAGTGTATAGATGCTCCTCTGTCTCAGAGACAAGCTCGGTGGAGGTGGTCCTCCGAGTTGCATTCTGGGAAGGGGGTATTCATGGTACAGACGCCATGTTCTAGGGTTGTTTTGCAGCCACCTGCTGGCCCTCCTGGCCGACAGGTATGCGTTAAGGAGCTACCTCGTGGTCCTCCGATCGGGAGGCCCACGATGCTACGGCGCAGAGGTGGGTCCAGAGGCTTGTCTGGGGCCTACCACCGCAGCTGAGGAATGGCCCTGAGCTGTCAGTCCTGTGTGATGAAGCTGAACAGCCGAGGAGATCCCAGGGGAGTACCCGTCTTGCAGAGATCACGTGGCGTGCTGGTCTATAGAGGGGCCTGGTGACTCGGTTGAAGGACGTATCCAAAAGAAGTAATTATACAGCATAGTGTCGCTGGTTCGGCTTAAAGGTTCAGGCACTGTGACTGACTGTTCACTGCAGAAGATCTGATACATCCTGTGGCAGAGGATTGTGCAGATTTACCCCCCAAATAAGTCTGTGGCAGAGACTTTAGATTCGTGCTGCGTACTGGCTGCTAGACCGGTGAGAGAGGCCTAGCCAGACGAGCAAAGAGTGTGTCCCATGAGGGGAACGTATTCCACATAACTATCTGAATTCTACCGGGACATTTGTCACTAAGATCTTGTAAGAAGATATTTTAGTTTCTCCTGAAAGTTTCCTTTTCCGCCTCTTTCCTGCTACTTCCTAAAGTTTGACTGTTTAATAAAGCATTGAAAACGTACTCCAGTGTTGGTACGTGTGTCGTCCAGCAGTAAACTCAACGGAACCCCTAGACCCGATGCCAGTGAAACAGAGGGAAGCAAAGTGAAGGTAACAGACCCGCTTAAACCAGCAGCTCCACTGTGAGTTAGTGCTACATGTGGGTGCGTCGTCCGGGATTTGTTGGCCGACAGTTGTTGCAACCCAGTGGAGTGTTATACCGGGAGTTTACAGAGATATCTGGACTTTGAAAAAAAAAATCTTTTCAGGAAGAAGAAAGGTTAAACTGTGGGACTTTGCTTTTGGGAGCATAGACGCTGGGCGCCAGAAGAGGCCCGGGAGCTACGTGACTGAAAGAACAAGTGGTAGGAGTTACCCTACTTGCTACCGCATGGGACGCGTGTAGTGTGCTTGGAGGAGAGGAGAGGAGAGGAGAGGAGAAGCCTCGTGATCATGCTGAAAAGATCAGAGTGTGGCCATGTCTTGACTGCTGAGGTGCAATATGCCCAGGTCCCAACCATACCACTTGTCATACCTTACCCCTTCTTCTCATCCAATAAAAAACCACATACAACCATTAACGTTGGAAAGGGCAAGGCCACAGCTTTATTTAAATCAACATTAACATTCACTCTTTAAGACCGTGCCAGTCACAGTTGTACTGTGAGCACTCAACTACAAATGTAAAAGGGAGATGAAGGAGGGGCCTGTCCTTACCATCACTGCTGGACCGGCCGTCAATCTCCCAATTACCATCCGGGCATAAAAGGGGTTGCATATTTGCTGGCAAGGTCACCAAAACCGCAACACGCTGTGACATACCATCAAAATTAGGGCGGGAGGGTGGGCAGCTCTTCCATGCTTCCGTCCGAAAAGAACCATAATCCCCTGGGGTGCCAAACTCCTGAGCTCAGGCCCAACCCTTTTTCCCCCTGTACCAATCCTGAGTTATACCAATTTTACTGCAACTCCTCCCTGGCCATGCCCCCATCAGTCAGGGCTCTCTTTCCCGAGGGGCTCAAGAGGCTCTCGTGACTGCTGAGGTGCAATAAGCCCAGGTCCCAACCATACCACTTGTCATACCTTACCCCTTCTTCTCATCCAATAAAAAACCACATACAACCATTAACGTTGGAAAGGGCAAGGCCACAGCTTTATTTAAATCAACATTAACATTCACTCTTTAAGACCGTGCCAGTCACAGTTGTACTGTGAGCACTCAACTACAAATGTAAAAGGGAGATGAAGGAGAGGCCTGTCCTTACCATCAGAGCCGGACCGGCCGTCAATCTCCCAATTACCATCCGGGCATAAAAGGGGTTCCATATTTGCTGGCAAGGTCACCAAAACCGCCACCAGCCAGTCAGTGATCCACTGACGGGCGCCCCACCGCAGCCAGCGCCTTTTCCACCCCCCTCTAAAGTCCCAGGTTAAATATGTCCATGCCAATGTCGTTGAGATGAACACCATCCCTCCTCAACAAGTCAGCGTTGTTTCCCTCCAAATCTTTATGACGGACAACGACCCCCCCGATCCTCCGAACAAATTTGGACACTTGGGCGTTGACCTTCCTGTGAAAATTTTCCAAACAGGGTCCCGGGACTTCTCTAGTCCAAATTGATCGAGGGACAATCTCTGACCATACGAAAGTCACGCTGGTAAACATTGCAAGGCATTGAGCAATATCGCCCTTTATGGCAGCAATTAGATCTACGGACCGGGTGTAACCTACATCATTCCCGCCGGCGTGAACCACAAGGACAATGTGACCGGACAAACGGGTACGGAGGTGCCAACATTCCCACAGTACCTGATGCCAACGCAGCCCGCGCAGGCCCAGCCAGCGAATCCTTGCCACGTCTGAAGAAAGTCCCACATTTCTCCCATAGTTTCGGATCTCTGCGCAACGAGCCGCCCAGAAGACAAAGGAATCACCCAGTATCCATACTTGAGTCGGGGGACAACCTGAAATTAACACAAAAGGTGAGGGCGAACATACAGCGAAAAATGAGACGACTCCCATCTACCCAGCCGCTGAAGTTCCGTATCAGAAAACCCTAAGCCAGAAGCGGCGGTGGCAGCGCCTATGCGAAATGAGTGAGTCGAAAAATCGCCCGCGGGTAGGCCTAAAGCCTCGAGGCAAAAACGAAAAACTTTTAAAAATTGGAAGCGACTCAATGAGGAGGAGTCAGCGTGCACGAAAAACGTGGGGGATGGAGGACGCACGGAAAGAAAAGGAAAGGCCAGAGACACTGGACAGAATGGGCCGCCACAGTGGTGCAGCACCACTCGGCGGCCCCTGCCAAGACTGTCAGTCTTCGAGGAGCGCAATAAAATGGTGACACTGCGCTCCGACAAGGCAACATCCTCCGATCGAATACCCCCAGGGGAAGACCTGGATTTTGCAACTAATTCCCCGATACGAAAAGCCCCAAAGAACGCCCATGAAAAAGCTACTCGGAACAGCAAAATCTCGAACTCGGATGAGCACACCTCCGGCAAAATAGCCAAAACATCCGATAAGATCTGTATAGAAATGGGGCGCCTGGAATCTGGAAGATGAGTGATGCGTTTCCAGCCCCTCAATATTTCCGACACACTGGAAAGGCTTTTGTGACATCCCCCCACCCCAGGAGTTGAAACCAAAAGGATAAGGCGGACATAGCCGAAGAGACAGTGGAACCCGACACTCCCTTATCCTGTAACTGGACCAGGTAAGCAAAAAAAAACAAACGTCTATCATCCGGAGATGAAATAGAGAACTCACCGCCCGACGCTTGTGACCACTCGTGCCAGACCCGACAATACGATGCCCACGTCTGCGGAGAAAGCGACGACCGAAGCAGTTCTAACAATCCCCGGAAACGAGGTTCCATAAGTGGGCCGGACAGGGGAGGCCCTCCAGCGAAGCCAACGGAGCCAGGGAACGAAAACTGGGGTACTGTTGGCGGGAAAGAGCATCGGCAATGTCATTAGAAACTCCCAGAACGTGTTTTGCCCTAACATAAATGTTAAAGTGCAAACATCTTAAAACCAAAAAACGCAACAGTGACACAACCGGGGGGGAACTGGCCGATTGCTTGTTCACTACCTGCACTACGCTCATATTGTCTGACCAAAAGATCACCTGACGATTGCGCAACTGTTCATCCCAAAGCTCCACCGCTACAATGATCGGGAAAAGCTCCAAAAGGGTGAGATTGCGCAATAAGTCCATGCGGGCCCATGAGGCCGGCCAACATTCCGCAGACCACTCCCCCCGAAAGAAGGCGCCGAAACCACAGGAGCCTGCCGCGTCGGTGTACAACTCCAGCTGTGAGTTCGGTACCTCCTCCTGCAACCAACAAGACTGTCCATTGTAGGATTGCAAAAAGGTTAGCCAAATGTCCAAATCAGCCCGCATGGGCTTGGTGATCCGAACGTGGTGGTGCGGGGCCGTAACGCCCTTCGTGGCCCAAGACAAGCGCCTGCAGAAAGCCCTCCCCATGCGTATGACCCTGCACGTGAATACTAGGTGCCCCAGCAGAGATTGTAGCTGTTTCAGCTGCAGTTTTTTGGACCCTTTCGCCAAACGAACCAAGGATAAGAGCCTAGTCAGCTTCTCCCTCGGCAGGCGAAAGACCATAGCCACTGTGTCAATCTCGATACCCAAAAAAGTACCGTTACCGGACCCTCGGTCTTGTCCATGGACAGTGGGACGGCGAAACGCCGACAAACATCTTGAAAAACAGAGAGCAAGCATTGACACTGCCCACTGTCCGAGGGACCCACAAAAAGGAAATCATCCAAGTAGTGCAGCATGGACTGAGACCCGGCCTCCCGGGCGACTACCCACTCAAGGAAGCTACTGAATAACTCGAAGAAGTAACACGAAATGGCGCAACCCATAGGCAGGCACATATCGAAGAAATAGCTTCCCTGAAAGTAGCAACCCAGGAGGTGGAAACAATCCGGGTGAACCGGGAGAAGGCGAAAAGCGGATTCAATGTCCGCTTTTGCCAAAAGAGCGGAACGCCCTGCTGCCCTGACGAGGTGAAGAGCCTTATCAAATGACGCGTAATGCACCCGCGATTCCTCGCAATCAATTCCGTTGTTGACAGAGGAGCCAGAAGGGTAAGATAAGTGATGAATTAAACGAAATTTACCACTCGCCTTTTTGGGGACCACGCCGAGTGGGGACACCCGCAGGTTGTGGAATGGGGGAAGATCAAAGGGGCCCGCCATGAGCCCCAGCTCCAGCTGTTTCTGGAGCTTTGCGGCCACTACCGATTCAAATTCCACAGCCGATTTGAAATTTGCCGACATGGTAGGAGCGTCCGACGGGGAAAACGGTATCCAGAAACCTCGATCCAGGCCATCCTTTAGGATCAGGGCCTCCCTACGAAGGGGGTACCGGTCTAGCCAGGGCAACATCTCTAGGACGTTCACCGGCGTCCTCCGGCTTAGGAAGGTCGGTCTTGGCTCCCGCTCTGGAAAGTGTCTGTTTTCCCTTCCTGAAGCACCGGCTGGAGGGGTGTGCGCCCCCACAGCTAGAGCACTCATGCCTGAAGCGACAGGCGGAGTACCACTTACAGTGGCTTTCGTTGAAAAGCCAACAGACACCTTTTTTGGAGGCGGCCGACGCTCCGGATTGAGGAGCGCCGACCGCAGACTGAAAGGACGCTGGCCTGTGAGGGCACATTAGCAACAACCACAGGCTATCATCCTGACAGTCGAAACGAAGCTCCTTGCGCGCCGCCATCTTCTGCCGAAACTGGGTGTCATACTGGAACCAGCATTGACCCCCATAAACCTTGTACGCCCCCCAGATAAGGTTCAGGTAGCAGAACAAGGAGGTCGCCAACTCTGGGTAACGCTCGCAGAGCACTCCCGCGTAGGCACAAAAACCTTGCAGCCAGTTCCCAAATGTTCTAGGAAGCTGCTTGACTTTATCGCCCTGTGTAGTGACGTCTACCCGCCGGGATTTGTCGACCGTTTCCCTGTCCGACTGAACTAGAGCGAGGAAATCAATGAAATCCCGTCGCCATATTCTTTCCTTCGTCTTCTCCGGTATGTGGGCACCCGTGGGAGCTACAACCCACAAGGCACCTCTGGAAGGAGGGGAAAGATTTGCCGCCGCGCCCGAAATGCCCATACTAGAGAGAACCGACCTAACCACCGACACTATGCGGTCTTCGGGGCCCGATATGGAATCATCAACTGACCTCCCCCAAATCAATTCACAATCATACTCACTGATCCTTGGGGGCATCACCGATGACGGGCGATCAACGGGCGAGGCGGTGTCCCATGCGACTCTGGAAGACTGCAGGCTGGAACGGCCAGCACCGTGAGGAGCAACGGGGCCGTGTATGTTCGGGCCGTCTCGGCCGACTGAGAGATCCAAAGGCGGGGGTCCCGCAACGGACACTGAAGGGTCCCCTTGGCCTAGGGCAATGACTGTGCAGGTACAGGAGTGTCTATGGGTTCTGGCCGGCTGATCCGGGGTGGAAGCTGCTGCCAGCCCGGATCCGGAATCTCCCGCCCAGCCGGGCGCAGGGAGACTGGCGTTACCCGCCATGTTGACCGCATAGGGGGGGTTAAACCCCGGTGACTGTAGGAGGAGGGTTTGCGAGACCTCCGCCCGTCCGGGCGCTGGAGGGCGTCCGAGAGTACGGGGGGGATGGTATCTGTGAGGGCCGAAAAACCGGCACCCGCCCTGCCAGGCGCAGAGGGGGCATATCCCATCCGGGATGCTACATGGCATGGCGCGGGCTGGGTCTGGGACCTGTCCCCCACCCGTCCGGGCGCAACGGGAGTCCTGCCCTGTGATACACCCGCTCCTGATGGCCCAGAAGCCGCCGAGGGCCCCGCCCATGAAGGCGCAGGGGGACCTTGCAACCTGGCAGCGTCTGTATGATTGCTGTCCCGGGATGAACTACCCCCCACCCAGCCGGGTGCTGAAAGGGCCACGTTTTGCAAGGCGCCCTGGCCATATGAATCTGGGGCCAGCTGCGAACTCGCCCAGGAGGGAGCAGGATGAGGCAGCCCACACCCATATGCTCCCCTATGATTGCCCCCAAAATCACCCCCCGCCGGGCGCAGAGGGGTGCTGGGCACGTGCATTCCGTGTATGGTGCACGGCCAGTTCGAATACTCCCGCCTGGCTAGGCGCAGGGAGTGAACTGGCCGCTAGGGGGAGCCGGTCCTGAGCCGAGGCGCCACCGACGCTGCAGACGCCGCCATCCGAGGGATCGAAAGCCGCCGGAGCAGGCGAGCAGCTCCGGCCCCTTCCAGCCGCCCTGCGAGAGGACAGCCTGGCCGAGGAGCGGAGCGTCCGCACACCCGCCGCCCCCCCGCTGTCTGCAGGGGTGGAAGCAGGTACCATGCAACGCGAGGCCGTGGGCTGGAGCGCTCCAGCTCCGTCCAGGCCTCGCGCCAAACTCAGGGAAGGGGAGGGGGCGAGGGGGGGGCTGCTGAGCGGGGGCTGCGAGAACGGGGACACTGAGGGGGGGCCACGCGTTAGTCCGGATGGCCAGGGAAGGAGACCGACGAGGGGGGGCACGCCGAGAGCGGGCGGCCGACCCCCGCTTCCTGGCTGCTGGAGCCCTGGGAACCCGAACCGGAGAGGGATGGTAGGGGGAGGAGGGGGGGAGCAGTGAGAGGCCGCAGAGGGGCTGGGGCTGAAACGAGAAGGTGGACGGGCACGTCTGCGGGCCCTGCGTCCATCCGACTCGGGAGGAGGAACAGGGGAAGGGGCAGGAGAGGGCACCCCAGGGGATAAGAGGGCAAAGAGCCAGTCAGCCTGACCCCTGAGGGCCAGCTCACGGACCTTAGCCAGGAGGTGATCCGTGTCCATAGCTGGAGCCGCAGGGTCAGGTCGGAGCTCTTCCATGCTTCCGTCCGAAAAGGACCATAATCCCCTGGGGTGCCAAACTCCTGAGCTCAGGCCCAACCCTTTTTCCCCCTGTACCAATCCTGAGTTATACCAATTTTACTGCAACTCCTCCCTGGCCATGCCCCCATCAGTCAGGGCTCTCTTTCCCGAGGGGCTCAAGAGGCTCTAATTTCCGGCGTTGCAATCGGTTGTGGGACCCAGAGTGTTCCCTGCAAGCAGCGTCATAAATACTGTGCAATCTGGAACTCTGCTCACGGATACTGGAGTTCGAATGAAACCGCAGGGGAAGTTTGTCCTGTATACCTCGGGAGATGTTGAGGGACTGGGCATGACCTGCCATCGGTGTGGAGGATTGACCGTGCATCTTCGTCCATTCGGCCGATGTCCACAGTGTGGAGAGTATTTGTTTGTTTCGCGGCCGTGATCAAGGCCTACCCCAGAGGTTACCTGAGCCGGAGCTACCAGAGTCTATGTCCGGAACGGGTAAGCCATTGTTGGGGACTGTAAATAAGTATTTGCCAGCAGAGGAATTGAGAGACTGGGAAATAGAATCCATACCAGATCTTTCCGGGGATGATGACTTGTTCGATACCATGTCACAAGAGCTATTGTGGTCACAAGGCGAGGATGTTGCCTCCACAATGACCCTTCCTGAATGGACTGCCCTGAGTTCTGGGAAGATGTCGCCCTGTGAGACGCACAGTGCTGTTGCTAGGACTTTGTCAAAAGTTATTGATTCGCTACAGACACCGGCTGGGTCTTTGGTGAAAAAGTCATTAGACTCCTGTGTACCGCCTGGTATGGGAAAAGACAGATCTTTGCCAAGACTTGCTCGCTTGCAAAGGATGTTAAACAAGCGTGTGGCCGCAGAGTGTGGATTAGAGTTCCCCTATGTGCCCCAGGATGTCATACGGGAGATTGAAGCTAATCGGGAACTTTGGTACAATGAAGCTATTTGGGACTACTTGTCTGTGCCTAAGCCCTTTAGAAAGACTGGATGTTCTGTCCAGATGGATGAACAACGGATGCTTTGTTCATTGGAACTATGGTCGGCATATCTATGCTGATAAAGTAGTAATCTGCAGACCGGGAAAGGACAATACTATGTATTTTATTACCACTGTAGATAAAGAAGGAAAATATGTGACTCTACCAGATCCTCAGTTTTACTGGTAATTGTGGACACTATTACTTTGAAGTTAGCTAGTCAGATAGCGACAGGGCAAAGAGATCTGCGTGGTCAAAATTTAATGTTCATCTTGATGTCTTCAAATTCAAAGAGTCTTCGCTAGCTGGACTTTTTCATTCTAAGAAGAGAATATATATATAATGATGCACTCCTCAAGATTTTTTTCTAGTGTAATTCGTGGGAAGAGAGTCTCATTTTAAATGAGGCTTTGCTCCTGGTGCTATGTAGTGTATATATGTGTGTTTAAATATGTTTATTTTTCAGGGATCATCGGATCATATGTATAGCTGGGAGGCTTTTAAGCTGGTTAGTTAGTGAGGTTGAAAAAAAATTTATATTGTGGTTTTGTTCGCGGCTGTGAACATAATGTTTTATAGATATAAGTCTCATAATTTTAAACTGTCCTTTATTCTTATTCTTTGCCTATCTAAAAGTTATGAGAAATTCAAATGCTACTCTCAGGCTTGAGAGTTACTGTTACTGCATTCAGGACAGACGTTGGGGACATAGTCTATTGTAGTGGGGGGAGTATGTAGCGCTGGTAGATTTTTAATCTACCGCAGATTAGGTAAATTTAGTAAATTGTGTGTTAGGAAGGTTAAAGTACGCCTCTGTTCCAGCTTGGCTGACGTTGTGTGTGCTTTCGTGCTGAAGCCCCGCCCTCGCTTCAGGAAAGCCAGGGGCAGGACCCGCTCTCTCCATCTCCCGCCACATGGAAGGCCCGGTTGCCGCCCCGGAGCTGCCAGGGCTCCCGCCTGCCGATCCTCGGCCTGGATGCCGATTCTTCCCAGGACCCCCCACCAAGGGCGCCGCCGCCGCACGCTTAGCAGGGGGCCCTGAAGGAGCCCGGATGGGTCTCCCATGCTGCAGTTGTGCAGGGATAGAAAGCCTGACATGGCTGTGAGGAGTCACTGTCAGCCGTAATAGGAGATACAGCCGGAAGATACATGGAAGAGGAAGCCGAGCTGGCAGGTCGGCGCGCCTGAATGGTGTGCTGCACCGACAGGAGGTATGTAGAAGGATGAAGGCCCATGGGTCAGGTGGAACGCACGCTCCTCTGTTGCCATGATGACACCGAATTAATGGAAAACAGGAATTATATACTTACTGTGTCTATGTGTGGGGACAGGGAGTGGGCAGAGCTATTAGAGAGTCAAAGACATTTGTTAACCCCTCAATGCCCATATATTATGAGTCATTGTAACTCAGACCACAAGTTCCATAACATATGAACTTTTATGATTATAGATTTGGATCAATTGGGAATGCTTGTCTCTCTTTTTTTTTTTTCCTTTCTCCTACAGATTTATTATTGTTACACTGGATTTTGAATTTGTTTTTATTCATATTTCTGGTTCAATGTGTATGATGTTTTTCTGTTTTGTTTTTTTTTTTGTGATTTGTGTTGTTTGTTTAATTAATAAAAAAGATTTATGAAAAAAAAAGTTCCATGAAAAAAAATAAAAATAAAAAGTTAGGATGAGCAGCCACTGAAATAGGTTGTAATTCTGCATTGAAAGTTAAAAATTAAAAATGATTAATTTTTAGTGGTGGTCCACTATAATGACCTAACCTTCCTAGAGGTCTAATAAGACAATTAAATATAAATACGTAGTTAGAAGGGATGAAATAAAAGTGAACAGACCTAAATAAAGAAGAATGAGAAAAAAAAGGGGGGGGGGGGGTAGAAATAAAATTAAACTTAAATTCCACATGCAGCAGATGCCACATGGATGTCGGCACGTATTATCATATGTTCTGGAGCTGTCCCAGGGTGGCGCAGTTCTGGGCAGATGTTTTTGAAGCCATTAACAGCCGTCTTCTTCAGCTATCCCTGGGATTATCTCCTGAACTGGCCCTACTAGGTATACAGGAGGATGATCAGATGCCTCCTTACACAAAACTCCCGATCTCTTATCTTCTGTACTATGCTAAGAAAGCTATTCTACTGAAGTGGATAAAACGAATGACTGGCTGGATGCTGAAGTTGTTGAGTGCCTGGCTGTGCGGCAGTGGGGAACCCTGTCATCTGCAACCCCTACCGGGGTACTGCTACATGTATAAACACCCTGCAAGTACAGTAAAACACCTGTTTGTTGACCTGCTAGAAATGCACCCAACTCTTATGCCGCGTACACACGATCGGAAATTCGGCCAGCAAAAGACCGATGAGAGCTTTTCGTCGGAAAATGGGACAGTGTGTATGCTCCATCAGACTTTTGCTGGTCAAATTCCAGCCAGCAAAAGATTGAGAGCATGTTCTTAATTTTTCAGTTGGAAAAAGTTCCTATCCGAAAATGCGATCGTCTGTGGCAATTCCGACGCGCAAAATTCCTACGCATGCTCGGAAGCATTGAACTTCATTTTCTCGGCTCGCGTCGTAGTGTTGTACGTCACCGCGTTCTTGACGGTCGAAAGTTCAGCGAAGTGCACAGTCTATTTGCCTTTAGTAGATCAACCCCAATGGCGATCCTGCGCCCTCTCTCTCTACGAAGCACTAAAGCCAGCCATAGATGGGTCGAATTTCAGTCAGTTTGGCAGGGACCAGCCGAGATTCGATCCATGTATGGGAAGGCTTGTTGTACTGAAGTCAATCCAGCCTGTTGAATTTTTTGGCATGCGATTACTGCCACTGGCTATAGCCACCAGCAGTAACCACACTCTCCCGGCTGGGAAGGCTCTTTGCTCCCCCTGCCGGAAATACGCAATAGTACTGACAATTGTACGGCCGTGCAACATTGCACCCAAATAAAATTAACGTCCTTTTTTTAACCACAAATAGAGCTTTCTTTTGGTGGTATTTGATCAACTCTCTGGTTTTTATTTTTTGTGCTATAAACAAAAAAAGAGCGACAATTTTGAAAAAAATAAACTATATTTTTTACTTTTACAATAATAAATATCCCAAAAAATATATAAGAAAATACATTTCTTTCTCAAGTTTAGGCCGATATGTATTCTTCTACATATTTTTGGTAAAAAATCGCAATAAGCGTATATTGATGGGTTTGCGCAAAAGTTATAGCGTCTACAAAATAGGGGATAGTTTTATGGCATTTTTATTATTCATTTTTTTATTAGTAATGGCGGCGATCTGCGATTTTTATCATGACTGCGACATTATTGCGGACACATCGGACACTTTTGACACTTTTGAAACAGGGAAATGCCTTGTTTACATCTCCCTGTTCTGCCGCTCCATGTCACAATCACGAGCCCCCCAGCAGACATCGAGTCCGCAGGACCCGTGGGCACGCTCACAAAGTGCGTGGTTGGCGTGCGCCCCCCCCCTAGTGCCGTGTCTTAAAGGAGACGTACAGGTATGCCCATTTGCGCAGCCATGCCATTGTGCCGATGTACATCGTCGTGCGCTAGTTGGCAGGCAGTTAAATATAATGTTGGCCATATACAATCCAACTGTCAAATGATTAAAACAACAGTTGCATCCAAAAACTTGACGCATTTCGTCACTCTTTGTTCACTTCTTCAGGAGTAGATGCATGCATAGTATAAATCAGCTAAGAAAAGATATTTATAAATGATGAATGTCAGGGGAGTCTCACCTGGGAGCTGTGGAAATGTGACTGTCACGTACCTTGTGGACGAGCCCTCTCCTTTTCCTGTCGAAAGTTTCTTTGTTACGTTCTTGAGACTTCGTCATGGTTTCCTGTAATATTTGGTAATTGGAAGAGAAAAAATGTATTGTTTCCTGGACTGCTGGTACGGAACTTTCAGGAATGGAGTTGGGCAAAAAGGATGGATGAAACCCGTAATTAGCAAAAAACAGACTTTGTTTTGTGGCAGAATGGACAGCATTATTATAGGCAAATTCAGCCAAGGGAAGCAGAGAGAGCCAATCATCCTGAGAAAAGGAAGAGAAACAACAAAGATATTGCTCGAGAGTCTGGTTGGTCCTCTCAGTTTGGCCATTCGTCTGGGGATGATAGGTGGTAGAAAATGATAGTTCAATTCCTAGGGCTTTATACAGGGTTCTCCAGAATCGGGAAGTAAATTGTACTCCTCTGTCAGAAATGATATTAGCCGGAATTCCATGGAGTTTAATTACTTCTCTGATGAACATTTGTGCAGTTTCAGGAGCAGTGGGAGTACCCTTCATTGGAATGGAATGAGCCATTTTGGATAACCGATCTACCACCACAAAGATGGCAGTGTGCCCCTCAGCCGTAGGCAACTCGACAATGAAGTCAATGGACAACATTTTCCATGGCCTGTCTGGGACAGGTAGAGGTTTCAGTAATCCCCAGGCCCTGGTTCTACTGATTTTTTTCCGAGCACAGGTGGTACAGGATTCCACGTTTTCTTGCAGTCTTTAAGTACTTGGGGCCACCAGAAGGTGCGCAGGACAAGATCAGCCGTCTTGGTAACACCAAAATGTCCTGCTAGTGCGTGATCATGACAAAGTTCTAAAATTGTGACCCGTAGGCCTTCAGGTACAAAGATCTTACTTCCGAACCAAAACAGACCATCCTTTGCTTGTAGTTTTGTCTCTATAGCAGGTTCCGACCCTACTGAAGCTTGCTTAATCTGGGAGAGTAGATCTTCTTGCAACAGGAAAAAATTTCCCGGGGAAAGGATCGTATCTGGAGGTGAGGTTTCTTGAGGCTTGTGGAACATCCTAGACAGAGCGCCAGGTTTTATATTCTTAGAGCCTGGCTGATAGATCACGTGGAAGGAGAACCTGGAAAAGAACAGGGCCCACCTGGCTTGTCGTGGTCTCAACCTCTTTGCGGATTTCAAATATTCACGGTTTTTGTGATCTGTGTAGATCAGAATAGGATGAGCAGCTCCCTTCAAAAGGTATTGCCATTCTTCAAGAGCGGATTTTATGGCCAGTAGTTTCCGATCTCCTACATCATAATTCCTTTCTGCAGTTGATAATTTGCGAGAAAAGAAGGCTACTGGGTATAACAAAGCTTTGGTCCCTTGTCGCTGGGAAAGAACCGCTCCAACAGCACTCTCGGAAGCATCCACTTCCAGGACAAATGGTAAAGAGGAATCAGGATGCTTCAAAACAGCAGCAGAAGTAAACAGTCTTTTGAGGGATTCAAAGGTGGATTGAGCTTCTGGCGACCAATGAAAACAAACTCCTTGTTTGGTCAACTGAGTGATGGGGCCAATGATGGCTGAAAAATTTTCTATAGAAATTGGCGAAGCCAACGAAACGTTGGACTCCTTTCTTGTCAGTGGGGGCTGGCCAGTCAAGAATTGCAGCAATCTTATGGGGGTCCATCTTGATCCCTTTCACGGAAATGATTAGTCCCAAGAATGGAATACTCTCTCGCTCGAACTTGCACTTTTCAGCGTTAGCGTACAAGCCATGTAGCCGGAGTCGAGCTAAGACACATTTAACATGTCTGCGGTGGGAGTCCAGGGAGGAAGAAAAGATGAGAATGTCATCTAAGTAGACTATGACGAACAGATCCAAGTAGTCCCGGAAGACATCATTTATGAAATACTGAAAGGTTGCAGGGGCATTGCATAGACCAAAGGGCATTACCATGTACTCAAAGTGCCCGAAGCGAGTGCGAAAAGCTGTTTTCCACTCATCCCCTTTTCTGATACAGACCAGGTTGTAAGCCCCTCGGAGGTCTAATTTGGTGAAAATAGTAGCAGTCCCCAGTCTCTGGAATAACTCTGGTACCAAGGGGAGAGGGTAACGATTCTTAACAGTTATTTTATTGAGTTCCCAGTAGTCTATACAAGGGCGAAGAGAGTGATCCTTCTTTTCTACAAAAAAGATGCCTGCTGGGGATGTGGAGGGCCGAATTAAACCCTTTTTTAGGTTTTTATCGATGTACACTTTCAGTGTTCCTTGCTCCAGCTCAAGCAAAGGAAAAATCCTGCCAAAGGGGACTTCTGCTCCCGGAAGGAGCTTGATGGGGCAGTCGTAGGCCCGATGAGGAGGAAGGGTTTCAGACCCTTTTTTACTAAAGACATCTAAAAAGTCATGATAGACCTCGGGGACCGACTGGCATAGCTCAGAATCGGTGTTTAGACATAACAGAGCAGGGTATTCACAAGAGTCCTTCGGAATGCAGAACTGTTGGCGGTACTGAGAGGGAAACATAACGGTGACCCAGTTTATAGTAAGGCTATGGGCTTGTAGCTACGGCATACCAAGAATAATAGGAAACAAAGGAGAAGCAATGATGTCCAGGCGAAGTAGGTCTTGATGCAAGTTGAAGATGGTAACTGGAAGGGGAGCGGATTCTTGTATAACTGGCCCAGATTTTATTGCAGACTCGTCGGCCAGGTGAAAAGAGAGTCTATGGGCCTTGTATCGCATCTGCAAAAGATGAGTCCAAGAAGCAGTTCCAACACCGGAGTCAATGATAGCGGGAACCTGTAAAGTCTGTCCTGGAAGCTGCAAAGATATAGAAAGTATCAGGTGAGAGGAAGTCTTAGGCCAAGCAGTCACATCATCAGAGGAGACAGCCAGGCACTTACGGCGTTTATTAGCACAGTTCCTGACATAGTGTCCAGGTTCACTGCAGTACAAACACAGGTTATTTGCCCGGCGACGTTGGCGTTCCTCCATCGTGAGAGAAGGGAGGAGGACTCCAAGTTGCATGGGCTCAGAGGTATCAGGTGTAGCAGCTGGACTAGAGGTGGGTGCAGGATGAGTGTAGCTGGGGACCCTAGGTAACATCCAGGTTGGGCGAGTGGGCCCAGCACCTCTTTCTGCTCTTCGCTCCCTCAACCGTCGATCAATCTGTATAGCAAGCCTGATCAAGGCATCCAGAGTCTGAGGAATTCCCACTCGAGCCAGTTCATCTTTTAAGGGATCGGAGAGCCCCATGCGGAACTGGTAGCGGAGGGCAGTTTCATTCCAGTCCGTGTCTGCACTCCATCAGCGGAATTCCGCAACATAGTACTCTACTGCCCTACGCCCTTGTTGAAGGGTGTGCAGGGCAGCTTCTGCGGTGGCAGAAAGCTGTGGGTCCTCGTATAGTTGGGCCATTGTGTCAAAGAACGTAGGTAAATTAGTCAATACCTCGGCTTTCAGTTCCAGAAGGCAGTGAGCCCATGGTTGAAGGTCACCCAGGAGTAACGAGATCACAAAACCCACTTTTGTGGCTTCAAGTGAAAAGGTGCGAGGCTGAAGGGCAAAGTACAGTTCCCATGAATTCCGGAATGCCCTGAATTTACTTCGTTCCCCAGGAAAACTTTTCAGGAGTGGGAACTCTTGGTTCAGGAGGCAGCATAACTACTGTAGGGGACGTAGTACTGCTAGCAGAAGTAGACGGCAGAGAAGGCCCCTGAGTTACAGTGGGACCAGACAGTACTTGGACCCTTTCTTCCAGACGTGTATATCCTTACTGGAGACTCTTAACAGCCTGTGTAAGGCCGGCTAGGTGCATACAAAGTTGTTCCATAGGAGAACCATGGCTGTCTGCTACTGTCACGTACCTTGTGGATGGCCTCTCTTGTGGCTCCGACTAGAGGGCCCTGGTAGGATATACAGGAAGCACAATAGTCAGGAGTGGCATGAGTGCCTGGCAGGATCAACAGCAGGAAGTGGGTCTGGAACTCAGGAAGCGCTGTGCAGCAGAACTTCAGACTGAGCCGGAAGGTAGACTGGAACCTGAAAGGAGCTGGATCACCAGACTGGTGCAGCAGACTGGAACCAAACAGCAGACTGGAACTGGACAGCAGACTGGAACTGGACAGCAGACTGGAACTGGACAGCAGACTGGAACGGGAGAGCAGACTGGAACACCGGTGCAGCAGGCTGGAACCAAACAGCAGACTGGAACTGGACAGCAGACTGGAACCGTGGTGCAGCAGACGAACCAACAGCAGACTGGAACTAGATGTCAGACTGGAGCAGGGTAGCAGACTGGAACTGAAGTTATTATACTAAGGCTGGAGAGTCAGACAAGCCGGATCGATAGCCAGGCAGACTGTGGATAAGCCAGAGGGTCAGGCAAAAGAGTAGTCAGACAAGCCAGTGTCAGATGCAAGCAGAAGACAGGGATGGTCGGAGACAAGCCGGGATCAGATGTAGGCAGATAACAAGGAACAAGCCGGGTCTTTAGTACAAAAACAGGTTCTCAAGGATCAACACACGTAACGCTGTAGAGCAGACAGCAAGACCCCCGTGTGACAGCTAGGTTTAAATAGCTCTCCTGGTGCTAATGGGCGTGCACGCACTCCCGCATGCGCGTAGGTGCACGCGATAGCGCAACTGCACGCACAGGACGCCTGTTACTGGCAGGATCTTCCTGACAGTGACTCAGCAAGAACTCAAGGGTACAAACAAGAAGCAGATTCAACGTGGGTAGGCAATCCATGATGGCACCCAAAGTAGTTGCATGAATCAAGAGCTGTGAGCCAAAATGTTGCTGTTCAGTATTTTTTTCTAGTTTCCAACATTGTTGTTTAATAAATGAATAAATATATCATATAAAAAGACGATACAATGGTAACAAGATGATTTGTAATGAATCCATATTAATGCATTTCATACATAATTAAATATAATGTTGACCATGTACAATCCAACTTTCAATACATGAATAAAACAAAAGTTGCATCCAAAAACTTGACGCATTTCGTCACCCTTTGTTCACTTCTTCAGGAGTAGATGCATGTATACTGTAGTATAAATCAGCTAGGAATAGAAATTTCCAAATGATGATTGTCAGGGGAGTCTCACCCAGGAGCTACAATCCAACTGTCAATACATATTTAAAACAAAAGTTGCATCCAATAACTCAACACGTTTCGTCACTTTTTGTTCACTTCTTCAGGATTGATCAGCTAAGAATAGATATGACAGTATTTCCACATGCTGATTCCAAATGCTGATTGCTGATGCAGCTCTTGATTCATGCAACTACTTTGGGTGCCATCATGGATTGCCTACCCATTTTGAACCTGCTTCCACAGCTCCCGGGTGAGACTCCCCAAGCAATCAGCATTTGGAAATACTGTCATATCTATTCTTAGTTGATCAATCCTGAAGAAGTGAACAAAAAGTGACGAAACGTGTTGAGTTATTGGATGCAACTTTTGTTTTAAATATGTATTGAGAGTTGGATTGTATATGATCGTATATTTAATTATGTATGAAATGTATTAACATGGATTTATTGCAAATCAGCTTGTTACCATTTTATCCTCTTTTGGTATGCAATATTTATTAATTTATTAACCTCTTCACCCCGGCGCCTCCCAGCCCTTTAAGAGGTTTATGATGCCGGGAGGTGGGACGGGGCTTTAGAGCACGTGACTGCTGTGATTGGCTGTCACGGCAGACACATGATCCGAAAACACCCAATCGCAAGTAGCGATCTGGAGCTTTCGGTTAGGCGCTGGTAACTGTGTCAGGTGCATGCACCGCACGCACTCTGGGCACAGCTGTATGGACAGCAATTCATGCAAATATGCGGCCCCTTGGCGACAAGGACCAGGCACTTAGAAGCAGCATATTTGCATGCAGCCAGCGCCAAGGGGTTAGACAACGTTAGTTATTTATCGGTCGTGTGTGTTGTGCTTTATTTAAAGTCCCGGGACAAATACATTGGTTGTATGTATGTATGTATATATATATATATATATATATATATATATATATATATGTACAGTAGTGTATTTAGGTTTTGTGCTTGTGCTGCCCTAGGTCTTACTAAACTTGTGCACCCCCTAATTTAAATATGACCAGCCCCCATTTAAAAATGCCACACCCCTTCCTGTTTAAGACCCACCCTGTCATCTGTAAATGCGCAGTCGTGCGATGTTGCACCCAAACGTAATTGATGTCCTTTTTTCCCACAAATAGAGCTTTCTTTTGGTGGTATTTGATCACCTCTGCGGTTTTTATTTTTTGCGCTATAAACAAAAAAAAAGCGACAATTTTGAAAAAACTCAATATTTTTTGCTATAATATATACCCCCCAAAAATATATAAAAAAAATATTATTTTCCTCAGTTTAGGCCGATATGTATTCTTCTACATATTTTTGTTAAAATAAAAATCGCAATAAGCGTATATTACATAGTTACATAGTTGCATAGTTAGTCAGGTTGAAAAAAGACACAAGTCCATCCAGTTCAACCATAATAAAAATAAATAAATAAATAAAATAAAAAATATCGTACAAACCAAGATACCCAATCCTATACCCACAGTGGAAGGCAAAAAACCCCAGCAGAGCAGGATCCAATTTGCTACAGCAGGGGAAAAAATTCCTTCCTGATTCCCTGGATCAACTTTACCTTTAAATGTCAGTACCCAGTTATATTATGTACATTGAATGAAATATTGATTGGTTTGCGCAAAAGTTATAGCATCTACAAAATAGGGGATAGATTTATTGCATTTTTATTATATTATTCTTTTTTTTTTTTACTAGTGATGGCAGCGATCTGCGATTTTTAACGGGACTGCGACATTATGGCAGACACGTCGGATAATTTTGACAGATTTTTGGGACCATTGGCAATTTTACAGCGATCAGTGCTATAAAAATGCATTGAATACTGTAAAAATGTCACTGGCAGTGAAGGGGTTAACCACTAAGGGGGCGATCAAGCGGGTAATGTGTTCCCTAGTGTGTGTTCTAACTAAAGGGGGGAGGGGACTATGTAGGGGAAGAGATAGATCGCTGTTCATACTCTGTATGAACAGACGATCTGTCATTGCTCCCCTCAGAGAACTGGAAACTGTGTGTTTACACACACACAGATCCCGGGTTCTCGGTGTGCCCCGAGCGATCGTGGGAGCCCGGCGGTGATCGCGACCACCGGGCACTCGCATCGACTCCGTGGGCGAGCGCGCCCCCTAGTGGCCACAGGGCGAAGCGACGTTACATAACGTCGTTTCGCCCAGCCGTGCCATTCTGCGGCGGCTGGTCGGCATGTGGTTAAAGTTAAGGTTTAGTTGGGTTTAACATGAAAAATCTATCTCATGCTTGCTTCATTTTAACCTGCAAAGAAGGAAAGGTGAGGGGTTGTTTTTTTCTCTGCAAAACAAGAATTTTGCTTTCAAGTAACCAGCAGATTAACAAACAGATTTTCAGGTGTTTTAAGCGCAACCTGACTTCCCATTGCGCTTTCAAGAAAATCTTCAGAATCCATCTATGCGGTCGTGCGCGAGCGTACGTCTGAGAATTTAAGATGATTTGAAACACTTTACAATGTACCATTCACCCTGCAAGGAAACCCAAGTCAACGTCGATGTGTCTGATGTATGCAAATGAAACCCGACTGCCGTCTTGCTTAATGTCCCACTGCAGATAGAGAGTTGCCTGCTGAGATCACTAAGCCACAGCTGACAGTTCCCCGTAGCAGCGGAATCGGAATCCCTGGGGACCCTCGGTTGCCGCTATCTTCACAATAGATGGAGAAAACTATATCGCCATCATTCTGACGCCCCCTAATTCTCTGTAACGTGTCGAACGGGCTGTCGACGTCTCTATCTGCTCTGATAGTAAGATAGAAAAAAAAAAAACTTTAACTTCCTCCTCTATTGGCACAAATAGAAATAATTACCTCTAAAAACATAACAAATTGTCTAGGGAGGCCAATTCATCCCTTTTAAAAGCTCTATTTTCCCCTAAAAGGCACTTGAATGCAACTTTTAATGATTCAACATTTATGCCTCAACAATTTTGTTTCTGTGTTAGGCCATTAGGCGTATTTATAGCGGTTTGGGTGACGGAAGTGCGCCATGGAATCTGTCTGCTTTTCATTTCTGTCTTCGCCTTCGGGTTCCTTCATCTGTGGGGTCTGTATTTTCTTTTTCCTTGCTAATGATATTTACACAATTGAAATAAAAAGAGAAAAAAAAAAACTTCAGACATCGGTTAAAATGAGCGTACTGATAATACTGTCCCAGGCGGTTTAAAAGCACACCATTGTCCACTTACTTAAAGAGACACTGTCATGACAACTCAACAAAGTTTGATATAATACTGCTTTGTATTTTCATTTCTAATCCTCACTATTAGTGGTATTCCCCACCTTAAAGTTGCATGTGCACAAAAGAGTTGGGATGCTTGTGACATCATTGACCTAATATGACCACATGGCCATATTATGCAAATGGCCTAATGGGTGCATTAGGTCGATGGTCTAATGGTCATATTAGGTCAATGGTCCATGATCTGATGGGCTCCCACAGTCCTCTGGGCACCAACAATCCTCAGGACTCCTGGAAAGGGCTATAAAGGGCACTGTTTCCTGCCCTCAGGGCTCAAAAAGTCAATGCTTGAAGGCACAACAGTGATTGGGCATGTTAGCTGTTACCCGATGGGGGTTCCTCCTTCATTTTTCCCCTCATGCAGGCCACCAGATGAGAGCCCATGAGCACACAGCTTTTATTTTAAGCCCCAGTCACAGTGGTGGACACCGTGCTTGCTGGCCATGGAATATTGACTTTCCATTTGGGTGGCCCTGTCTCTTCAACCCCAAATGACCATATTAGGTCAATAGTCTCATGGTCATATAAGGTCAATGGTCACGTGGCCATATTAGGTCAATAGCTTCATGGCCATATTAGGCTAATGGTCTTATAGCCGTATTAGGTCAATAGCTTCATGACCATATTAGGTCTATGGTCACATGGCCATATTAGGTTAATGGTCTCATGACCATACTATGTCAATAGCTTCATGGCCATATTTGGCCAATGACCTCATGGCCATAATAGGTTAATGGTCTCAAGATCATACTAGGTCAATAGCTTCATGACCATATTAGGTCGATGGTCACATGGCCATATTAGGTCAATGGCCCATGATCTGGTGGGCTCCCACAATCCTCTGGGCACCAACAATTCTCAGGACTCCTGGAAAGACCCAGGGGATAACAAAAATTTCACTGTATCATGGTCAGGGATCAGGCTCGAAGACCAGCATCTATAGCAGCAAAGAGGCTCCCGTCAACCAGCAGGATGAGTACATAAGCAGTTCACCCTGGCGGATGGCGCAGGCTCACCCAAGGTGTGGCTTCTAATCATTAACCGGTATTTACCAGCGCTCCTGATGGGTTTTGCTGCGTGGTAGTACCAGGTCACGGTCTTCATGATCACTCCAACAGGAGGTGAGCAAGCTGGGGTCCGGTAGCAGATATAGCAGAGGCGTAGCCAGTAAACAAGCCAAGGGTCAGTAACAAGTGGTTGCAGATTGACATCAAGCAGAAGCGTAGTCAAGAAACAAGCCAAAGGTCAGTAACAAATTCTAGTTGAGGTAAGGACAGCTGCAGGTAGGCAAATGAACAACATATTGGCTTGAGAGAGCACAATAATCTAGCAAACAGGAAGTGCAAAGGCAAGGCTTATCCTCTTGGAGTCGACAGCACATTGTGGTCTCGGCGGGTGGCCTTGGCGCCGAGAACGGCCGCATATTTATGTGCAAATCCCTTGTGATAGCAATAAAGTTGATTAAAAAAAAATTAAAAAGGGACAGTGTCAAAAAAAAAAAAAGCTAAACAAAAATGTGATCGTACCAGGCATGTGAGGTATCAATGTGAACGCCAGAGCTGGAGCATAAATTTTAGCTCCAGACCTCCTGTGTAACTCTAAACGGGAAACCCGTAAAGCCTTTTAAAGTGTCGCCTATGGAGATTTTTAGATATTGTAGTTTGGCGCCATTCCATGGGCACCTATTTACTCGGTGTAACATCTTTTTTTTTTGTATTTTACCAAAAAATGTGGGTATTATATTGTGTCTATATGCAATAAAATTCATTAAAGTGTATTTTTTTATTGCATATAAACACAATATAATACCCACATTTTTTGGTAAAATACAAAAAAAAAAAGAGATGTTACACTAAGTAAATAGGTGCCCATGGAATGGCGCCAAACTACAATGTCTAAAAATCTCCATAGGCGACACTTTAAAATGCTTTACGGGTTTCCCGTTCTGCACAAATACTGTGTGACAAACAATTGCAACACCCACCATTTTATTCTCCAGTGTCTCTGGAAAAAAAAATATATAGTCCAGAGGATCGCTGCACCTAAAATTTCTTTATTGAACCAAAGTTCAAACAAACATTACATGATGTGTCTTTGATCTGAAGAAGGGCATAAGCTTGTGAGCCCGAAACGTAATGAACTTACACATCGTGTAATGTTTGTTTGAACTTTGGTTCAATAAAGAATTTTTAAGTGCAGCGATCCGTTGGACTTTTTCTTATATTTTGGTCAGTGGGATGACCAGATCACACTGTACTAATTGAAGACTGGGTGCGGCTTTCCTCTACTTTGAAAAGTTGGGAGCATGAAATTATCCAAAATGTCTTGGTAGGCTGACACCTTAAGAGTTCCCGTCACTAGAACTAAGGGGCCAAGCACAACCCCTGAAAAACAACCCCACACCATAATCCCCCCTCCACCAAATGATCTGGACCAGTGCACAAAGCAAGGTCCATAAAGACATGGATGAGCGAGTTTGGGGTGGAGGAACTTGACTGGCCTGCACAGAGTCCTGACTTCAATCAGATAGAACACCTTTGGGATGAATTAGAAGGGAGACTGCGAGCCAGGCCTTCTCGTCCACATCAGTGCCTGACCTCACAAATGCACTTCGGGAAGAAAGGTCAAATATTCCCATAGACACACTCCTAAACCTTGTGGACAGACTTCCCGGGAGAGCTGAAGGTGCTAAAAGGCTGCAAAGGGGGGGGCCAACTCAATATTGACTACGGACTAAGACTGGGATGCATTTAAAGTTCATGTGCTTGCAAAGGCAGGCCTTCCAATACTTTTGACAGTATAGTGTATATTGTCCACCCCAATGTGTAACAACCAATGCAGTGGTTGACCTCACAAATGCGCTTCTGGAAGAATGGTCAAACATTCCCATAGACACACTCCTAAACCTTGTGGACAGCCTTCCCAGAAGAGCTGAAGGTGCTAAAAGGCTGCAAAGGGTGAGCCAACTCAATATTGAACCCTACTTCCTAAGACTGGGATGCCATTAACATTCATGTGCTATTAACGTTCAAGTCAGGTGTCCCAATACTTTTGGTAATATAATATATATATATATATATACCGTATTTATCGGCGTATAACACGCACTTTTTTCCCCTTAAAATCAGGGGAAAGTCGTGGGTGCGTGTTATACGCCGATCCCCGCTATCGCTATGTGAATGTCGGCGATCGCCGCCGACATTTACATAGCGAGTAGTTTCAAATATGGCGCCGCGGACTTCGGAAAGACTCGGCGGTGCTGAACGAGCGCCGCCGAAATCACAGAGCCGAGATACACATAGTCGGGTGTATTCGGCTCTTTCCGGCGCCGCTCACTGTCACGCCCACGCTGGGCGGGACTGTGAGCGGCGCCGGAAAGAGCCGAGAACCCTCGGCTATGTGTATCTCGGCGGCGTTCGTTCACTTCCGCCGGCGCCGAGTCTCTCCGAACTCCGCGGCGCCATATTTAAAACTACTATGTGTATGGCGGCGGCGGCGGCGGCGGCAGGAGCAGGAGGCATGGACACTAGGCTGCACTGGGGACAAGGCTGCAGGGACAAGGCTGCATTAATAAGACTGCACTGGGGACAAGGCTGCAGGGACAAGGCTGCATTAGTAAGACTGCACTGGGGACAAGGCTGCATGGACAAGGCTGCACTGGGGACAAGGCTGCATGGACAAGGCTGCACTGGGGACAAGGCTGCATGGACAAGGCTGCACTGGGGACAAGGCTGCATGGACAAGGCTGCACTGGGGACAAGGCTGCACTGAAAAGGCTGCAATGACACTGAAAAGGCTGCAATGACACTAACAAGGCTGCAGATGAACACTGATGAGGCTGCATTGATGGGCATTTAAATGTAAGTTTCTTTTCCTTAAACTTCCCTCCTAAAAGTTTTTTTCCTTAAAATTCTCTCCTAAACTTGGGGTGCGTGTTATACGCCGGCGCGTGTTATACGCCGATAAATACGGTATATATAAGTCAGGTCCATAAATATTGGGACATTGACACAATTCTAATCTTTTTGGCTCTATACACCACAACAATGGATTTGAAATGAAACAAACAAGATGTGCTTTAACTGCAGACTTTCAGCTTTAATTTCAGGATATTTACATCCAAATCAGGTGAACGGTGTAGGAATTACAACAGTTTGTATATGTGCCTCCCACTTTTTAAGGGACCAAAAGTAATGGGACAGATTAACAATCATCCATCAAACTTTCACTTTTTAATACTTGGTTGCAAATCCTTTGCAGTCAATTACAGCCTGAAGTCTGGAACACATAGACATCACCAGACGTTGGGTTTCATCCCTGGTGAGGCTCTGCCAGGCCTCTACTGCAACTGTCTTCAGTTCCTGCTTGTTCTTGGGGCATTTTCCCTTCAGTTTTGTCTTCAGAAAGTGAAATGCATGCTCAATCGGATTCAGGTCAGGTGATTGACTTGGCCATTGCATAACATTCCACTTCTTTCCCCTAAAAAACTCTTTTTGGTTGCTTTCGCAGTATGCTTCGGGTCATTGTCCATCTGCACTGTGAAGCGCCGTCCAATGAGTTGTGAAGCATTTTGCTGAATATGAGCAGATAATATTGCCCGAAACACTTCAGAATTCATCCTGCTGCTTTTGTCAGCAGTCACATCATCAATAAATACAAGAAAACCAGTTCCATTAGCAGCCATACGTGCCCACGCCATGACACTACCACCACCATGCTTCACTGATGAGGTGGTATGCTTTGGATCATGAGCAGCTCCTTTCCTTCTCCATACTCTTCTCTTCCCATCACTCTGGTACAAGTTGATCTTGGTCTCATCTGTCCATAGGATGTTGTTCCAGAACTGTGAAGGCTTTTTTAGATGTTGTTTGGGAAACTCTAGTCTGGCCTTCCTGTTTTTGAGGCTCACCAATGGTTTACATCTTGTGGTGAACCCTCTGTATTTACTCTGGTGAAGTCTTCTCTTGATTGTTGACTTTGACACACATACACCTACCTCCTGGAGAGTGTTCTTGATCTGGCCAACTGTTGTGAAGGGTGTTTTCTTCACCAGGGAAAGAATTCTTCGGTTATCCACCACAGTTGTTTTCCGTGGTCTTCCGGGTCTTTTTGTGTTGCTGAGCTCACCGGTGCATTCTTTCTTTTTAAGGAAGTTCCAAACAGTTGATTTGGCCACACCTAATGTTTTTGCTATCTCTCTGATGGGTTTGTTTTGTTTTTTCAGCCTAATAATGGCTTGCTTCACTGATAGTGACAGCTCTTTGGATCTCATATTGAGAGTTGACAGCAACAAATTCCAAATGCAAATAGCACACTTGAAATGAACTCTAGACCTTTTATCTGCTCCTTGTAAATGGGATAATGAGGGAATAACACACACCTGGCCATGGAACAGCTGAGCAGCCAAGTGTCCCATTACTTTTGGTCCCTTAAAAAGTGGGAGGCACATATACAAACTGTTGTAATTCCTACACCGTTCACGTGATTTGGATGTAAATACCCTCAAATTAAAGCTGAAAGTTTGCAGTTAAAGCACATCTTGTTTATTTCATTTCAAATCCATTGTGGTGGTGTACAGAGCCAAAAAGATTAGAATTGTGTCGATGTCCCAATATTTATGGACCTGACTGTGCATATATATATATATACACATAATGATTAAGGGTTCTAAGCAATTTTCTAGCACAAAAATGTAGATTTTTACATATATTTCAGAAGTGTCGGAGATGGCCTGGGAGCCAAGTGGTTAATAAAAAGGAGAAAAAAAAAAAGCTTGAAAAAAAAAAAAAAAAGAATGCCGCCACCATATCTAAGGCCCGGTAAGCTGAATATAAGGCAATTTTTTTTTTCTTGGGTTTAGACACACTTTAGGGAATGCACCAAGGACGCAGGTGTTACTTTTCTTGGTGACAGAGTTCCTTGTAGAAGTTTTCAATTTGTTACCCTCTAATATATAATTAGGAATTCATTGGAGAAAACCTTGCACAGGACCCATTGACTCTGTAATCTCACATATAAGCATGTGTTGTTCACTGCATCCCGATAAATATTTTTTTTTTGCCTTACACCCTGAGCCTGCTAACTCGTAGAAAGTCTCGGCGCGGGCGCCGGTATCAGTCGTTGGAATTGACCTTGCATCGTAAAAAAAACGCGGCTCCTGGATTCTCAACCTGAATTTATTCTTGACTTTTGGTTTGCAAATATGTAATATTTTCCTTTCCGTTCCCTAACGTCTAGTTTATGCCTCGGCGGACTAATCATCCGCCCGCAAGACTTTAGGAAAAATCTCTTGGTAGACTGTAGCAGAGGATTTTGGAGCGACTTAATTTATCTGGGAGCCATACGAGCCCCGGGGCTGTACAGCTGAATCTTCTGCTATCAGAGCCCTCATTGGACACCTGTAAGGGTACTCATGATGGGGATATGAAAGCTTAATGTCTCCCGTAGGGCTCGAGAAAGGCAGACTTTTTATTTTTTTTTTTCGTAATCAAAATATCACAGTGTGCTACCGAGCATCTGCTCCCCGATTGGCTGGCGCCGCTCTTAAAAGCATATTTAAATTCTTACAAACAACGTTATTTCGGGGTCTCCCGCTGCGGTTGTTGCTGGTGGCTGGCACACTGCCTCCCTGTGAACAGTTCACCGTTTTGTAATTTGGAAATCCAAGGAGAAATTATAGTTAGTCTGTGTGTTCCTTGCTACTGATTGGGTGATTGCAGTTTCTGTTTTGTATTTTGTATTTTTTTTAATTTTTTGCATGTGGGGGGAAAGAAAATGTAAAACTTTTTTCCCAAAAAGTGATTTTTTTTTCATTAAAAATAACAAACATGTTATACTTAAAAAGATACACAAAACAAAGTAGCAACGCTATAAATAACGTAAAACAAAATTGAATGAATCCAAAGCAGTGAATGCGTGTGAACTAAATCGCATAAACAACAAAGGTGATAACAAAGGATGGACAGTTTATAAATAACCCATAAATGTAGGTTCTTGTGATTTGACACCTCTTGTCGACCGTGCACCTCCACCACATGAATTGCGTGCTTACCAGAAGGCAAGCTTATAGAAGCCTGTGGCTATATACCTAGCCAGAGCCTTTATCCAAAAGGAAGTTGATTATCCACAGATAGTGATGGGAAGGGGCTTTGGCTAAGCACCAAATAGCCTGGGAAACTCGAGCATCAACCACCAAGGGAAGAGGTCAGGTGTTACCCAAAAATACAAAGAAATGCTCCATAGTGTAAAACGTACCAAAAGAATTTAATGGGTTTAAAGGATTACACTTACAGAATGGAAGATAAAAATTATCATAAAACACGGCCGGCCAGCAAGCGAACACCCGTCCACTGAGTACAGCGTGATGTTGTCAGCATGTCAACCTCCCTACGTGCGTTTCGTCACAAACTGACATTGTCTCGGAGAGCTATGTTATACTTACCCACTCTGTGTAAATTTTTTGCACAGAGCAGACCCAATCCTCCTCTTCTTGGGTCCCTCTTCAGCTCTCCTGGCCTCTCCCTCCTGTCGGGTACCCCCCCACAGCAAGCAGCTTGCTATGGGGGGCACCCGAGCTGAGTCACAGCTCCGTGTGCCCATTCAGATATGGAGCCCTAGCTCGTCCCTGCTTCCTCTCTCTCATCCTGATTGGCTGGCTGACTTTGATTGACAGCAGCGGGAGCCAATGGCACCTCTGTTGTGTCCCAGCCAATCAGGAAGAGAGTACTGAATGGCCGAGGCACTTGTAGACATCGCTAGAGAGAGATAGGGCTCAGGTAAGTATTAGGGGTGGACTGATGGGGGCTGTTGCACACAGAAGGTTTTTTTAATCTTAATGCTTAATGCTTAAGGATCGCCCCACGTACATATACTGAAGCAGGGCGAACCCTTAGGGCAGTTTCCCACTGAGGTGGTGAAAGCATCGGCAGTAAAGCGCTGCTAGTTTTAGATGTGCTTTACTATGGTTTTAGCAGCGCTTTTCTGCCTCTAGCGGAGCGCTTTTAACCCCCATTAGTGGCCGAAGGAGGGGTTAATACTGCCCTTGTAGTGCCACTGCCGAACCGCTTTGCAGGCCAATGGGCAGGGGCGTTTTAGAAGCGGTGTATACACCACTCCTAAACCGCCCCAAGGATGGTTTGCCCAGGGGGGTCTGTACTGAGGGAGGGGGTCTGCACTAAGGGAGGTCTGCACTATGGGAGGGGGTCTTCACTTAGTGAGGGGGATCTATACTGCTGAAGGGGGGTGTGTACTGCGGGAGGGGGGTCTGCACTTAGTGAGGAGGAACTGTATTGTGGGAGGGGGGTCTGTACTGAGGTAGGACTATAGTGGGTGTGGGGGGTGACACCATGTTTTTACGCACCGGGTGACATCAACCCTAGTGATGCCACTGGTAACTGGGGACACCTGGTGTAAGGAGGGACTCTACTGGGGACACCTGGTGTAAGGAGGGACTCTACTGGGGACACCAGGTGTAAGGAGGGACTCTGCTGGGGACACCTGGTGTAAGGAGGGACTCTGCTGGGGACACCTGATGTAAGGAGGGACTCTGCTGGGGACACCTGATGTAAGGAGGGACTCTGCTGGGGACACCTGGTGTAAGGAGGAGCTCCACTACCAGGGACACAGATCTGCAAGGAGGGCCTCTGCTTCTGGGGGCACCTGATGTAAGGATGGACTCTGTTGGGGGCACCTGATGTAAGGACAGACTCTGCTGGGGGCACCTGATGGCATCTGGTGGCAGGCGACATAGCAGGTGACACGCTCAGGGCTTTATTAGATGAAGAACTCTGGTCCATAGACACTAGAATTCCCCTACGAGAAACACTATTTTTAGCCAGCAAATTAATTGCACAATAATTGAACATATGTGTTTTTAACCGCTTGATGACCAGCCGCCGTCATTATACTGCGGCAGGTTGGCTCGGCTGTACAAATCGCCGTAGCTGTACGTCAGTCCCTTTAACAGCTATAGGAGGAGACCAATGCGCATGGCCGGCGGCCGCGATGTCCGCTCGCCGCCCGCGATCGCTCCGCAGAGAGCCAGAACGGTGGATCTGTCAATGTAAACAACCAGATCCCCATTCTGACAGGGGAGTAGAGAGAGATCTGCTGTTCCTAGTGATTAGGAACAGCGATCTCTCTCCTCCCCCAGTCAGTCCCTTCCCCCCATAGTTAGAAACTCCCACAGTCAGTCCCCTCCCCCCATAGTTAGAAACTCCCCATTCTGACAGGGGAGTAGAGAGAAGTCTGCTGTTCCTAGTGATTAGGAACAGTGGTCTCTCTCCTTCTCCACTCAGCCCCCCCCCCCCAGAGTGAGAAACACCTCCCAGGGAACACATTTAACCCCTTGAACGCCCCCTAGTGTTAACCCCTTCCCTGCCAGTGTCATTTATACAGTAATCAGTGGCTATTTCTAGCTCTGATCACTGTAATAATGTCACCTGTCCCAAAAAAGTATCAAAAGTGTCCGATCTGTCCGCCACAATGTCGCAGTCCTGCTAAAAATCACTGATCACTGCCATTACTAGTAAACAAAAATGTTTTTATATCCCTTGTGGGGTGTCGGGGGTGAGGAGTCCTCCCCTCCTTGAGAATTTAAAGATGACATAGTAGCCCCAATGAGGGTGCATAGTATTTTGTTGTTGGCCAAAGCATTTTGTTTTGCTATGTTTTTGTGTTCCTGATGCAATGAATCCGTTTCGCTAATACCAATGTTACAATGATTGTAATGAAAATTCAAATAAAACTATTGAAAGTAAAAAAAAAAAAAAAAAAGTTTTTATAATAACAATGCCATAAATCTATCCCCTATTTTGTAGACGCTATAACTTTTGCGCAAACCAATCAATATACGCTTATTGCGAATTTTTTTTAAACAAAAACATGTAGAAGAATACATATTTGCCTAAACTGATGAAGACATTTTTTTTTGTTTTGTTTTTTTGGATATTTATTATAGCAAAAAGTTAAAAATATTGTATTTTTATTTTTCAAAATTGTCACTTTTTTGTAGCGCAAAAAAAAAAGGACATCAATTTTGTTTGGGTACAGCGTCGCACGTCCGCTCAATTGTCAGTTAAAGCGACGCAGTGCCGTATCGCAAAAAAATGGCCTGGTCATTAAGGGGGCAAATCCTTCCGGGGCTTAAGTGGTTAAATTAAATGAATGTGACCCTCCCCACCTTCCCTTACCTGTGCATACCCCGCCAATGCCCACTTAAACACCAGAAGAACTTCCCCCTCAATGACCGGGCCAGTTTTTGCTATTCGGCACTGCATCGCTTTAACTGACAATTGCGCGGTCGTGCAACGTTGTAGCCAAACAAAATAGAGCTTTCTTTTGGTGGTATTTGATCGCCTCTGCGGTTTTTAGTTTTTGTGCTATAAACAAAAAAAGAGCGTCAATTTGAAAAAAAAACGCATTATTTTTTACTTTTTGCTATAATAAATATCCCCCAAAAATATATAAAAAAACTATTTTTTTCCTCAGTTTAGGCCGATACGTATTCTTCTACATATTTTTGGTAAAATAAAATCGCAATAAGCATATATTGATTGGTTTGCGCAAAAGTTATAGCGTCTGAAAAATAAAGGATAGATTTATGGCATTTTTATTATTTATTTTTTTTCTAGTAATGGCGCCGATCTGCGATTTTTATTGTGACTGCAACATTATGGCGGACACAACGGACACTTTTGACACATTTTTGGGACGATTGACAACTACACAGCGATCAGTGCTATAAAAATGCACTGATTACTGTGTAAATGACACTGGCAGGGAAGGGGTTAAACACTAGGGGGCGAGGAAGGGGTTAAGTGTGTCCTAGGGAGTGATTCTAACTGTGGGGAGGATGGGCTACTACTCACATGACAGAGATCACTGCTCCCGATGACAGGGAGCAGCGATCTCTGTCATATCACTAGGCAGAACAGGGAAATGCCTTGTTTACAAAGGCATCTCCCTGTTCTTCCTCTCCGTGACACGATCATGGGCACCCGGCGGACATCGAGTCCGCGGCACCCGCGGTCATGGTCACGGAGCATGCGGCGGGTGTGCGCGCCCACAATGCTGCATCTTAAAGGGGACATACCTGTACGTCCTTTTGCCCACCTGTGCCATTCTGCCGACGTATGTTGGCGTGCGGCGGTCAGAAAAGGGTTAAAAAGAAAAAAGAAAAAGATATTTACAATTGAAAGTGAAGGGAAAGATTCCACATAGGGACACAAACAGCAATAAATGCCTGACAAAGGCTCTAAACTTTCATCGCTCTGTATAGAGGCATTGGTCACCAGGACAACTGGACTAGATTCACTAGAGTGAATCTTCCCAATGGGAACACAAACAGAAGTAACAATTGCAGGAGAGAAATTAAATAAAGAGATGAAACGCGTCAGCCTGGAGTCATGGCGCTGACGTCACGCTGACGTATATGACCCCAGTTTGGCAGAGACCAACTGTATAAGTTGGATTTCTTTTATTTTAGGAGTAGGACTGTGTACATTGTGATCTGATCATTTTATCAAAATACAGCACTATTAGCAATATTTTTTGGCTCCTGGTGAGCTTTATTTGTCGTATCTGGGACCGGACCTGAGTGCCATTGAGTGGAGGAGGTTGGGGCACATACCCTTGGAAGGATCCTTACTGCAACACGTGCATTTTATTCTGTAGTTATTGCATGTGTGGTGAGTTTTTATTTCACAAGAAGACGGTGGTTGGTGTTTTCCGCAGGCAAAACCTCAGACTTTTGTCAGAAGGCGTGTGCCTGGATTTTGTCTTACATACAAACGGCAAGGAATTGTAGGCCAACAAACACGAACGTACTGACGTACTACGTGGTTTTTCAGCTCTTTAGCGCCTTTTGGCTCCTTCTGCTAATTTTGTGTTAGTAGAAGTTTGGTGAGTGTTGATTCACGCTTTTCATTTCATGCTTTTCATTTTGTGCTTTTGATTTCATGCATTTCTGAACGGCCGTTTATCAACCAGCCATGTTGTGGAATCGGAGGAGATAACGTGTTATTTATTATTGGCCTTGGATTTATTGCTTTGACCCAAGTCCAGTCCAGGAACAGGAGGAGGAGGATTTCTTGGACCAAAAATTGGTTGCTTTATTAAACGTGACCAATTATGTCATATGCCTTTGCTGCGGGAGCTCCAAGGAGAATAATCCGAGATTTATCTCCGGATGACGGACCCCTGCTTTCACCAACTCTTGGCATTGGTGACCCCCTATATTAAGAAGCAGGACACATGCATGAGGCTTTTATTTTATGTTTTGGTTGAATAATAATGATTTGATTTGGTATATTTTCTTGAATTTTTGGATGCATAGAATGCACTTTTTGGTATAAGTTCTATTAGCAGATAACATGTCTAATTTTATTTGTTTTCTTTTTTTAATGCACAATAAAAATTGTGTAGAATAATACTTGGCTATGTGTTTTACTTCAAATGACAGTTTGGGAGTCGGCAGTTACATTTAAAAAAATACAATGTAAAATTAACAAGGGACACCAATATAGTTGTATCTTTGATCTGAAAAACTACGGGATAATGGTGTTGTGGTAACTTGCCCAAATAAAAAAAACAAAAACAATAATATTATTCTTGATATCACTAGAAAAAAAAAAAAAGCCTTTGAAAATTTGTTTGCAATAACTCCATCAGTATCACCAGCAAAGCAGCTCCATTATTATCCCATTAAAGAAGAAGAGAATTGTGCGCTGCATTTCCAGATTTCACAATTTGCCGCGTCACGAATGTTAATTCTCTATTATGAACGCTAGTTTACAAGATCGACCGCTTCCGGCTCGTCCTTGCTTCCGAGCATGCGTGTTTGTACTTTGGACTTTTGTCCGACAGACTTGTGTACACACTCGTGGAAAATCCGACAACACACATTTGGCCGCGGAAAATTTTAAAACCTGCCATCCAACATTTGTCCGCGGAAAATCCGACAACAATTGTCGGATGGAGTGTACAAACGGTCGGTTTTTCCGTCAACAGCCTGACATCACACAATTCCCGGCGGAAAATCCGATCGTGTGTACGAGGCTTTAGTTAATGTTACTGTAAAGGCTCAAGGTTTTTTCTTTCGTGCATTCTATGCATGAAGTCTCTGGGGACTCTCCCTCCACATTGGCTGGCCAATGGCTCCGGCACAATATTGAGCCAATGAAGAGAGAGAAGGGCATGGCCGAGATGCGGCTCTGTGTGTGAATGGACACGCAGAGCAGCAGCTTGGGTGGGAGCCTGCCTGGGTGCCCCTATAGCAAGCTGCTTGCTCTGGGGGCACATGGTAGGATGGAGGGGCCAGGAACACGAGTGGGGGACCCGAGAAGAGGAGGATCGGGGCTGCTCTGTGCAAAACCACAACACAGAGCAGGTAAGTATAACGTGTATTACTTTAATGTAAAAAAAAATCCAACGCTTTAATATCACTTTAAGAAGTTGGTAGGAGATTCACCCTGTTACTTTTCACATTGGAAGTTTTTTTTTGGGATCATTTATTCGTAAAGTTTTTTTGGACATTGATTGGGGATGTTTGTTTTTTGATATTGCACTTGATGTATCGTTGTTGTGTTTTTATGTATGTTGAGTGGCACAATTTGTTTATTTTATTTTATTGCTTTTGGGGTTTTTTTTATCAACCTTTTATGTTAGCAGCCATATATCTATCTACTCATTTTTTTTTTAAAACAGTGCACACTGCTGGGGGGGGGACTATTAAAAAAAAAAAAAAACCTTATTTTTTTTTAAAATCTAAAAGTATTATTTGGTTAACTAAATGAATATCTTGTTTTCCTAACCAACACAGGTTTCAATGGACCACAAACCCCTGAATGTATTCAATGCTTAATCTATAAATCTTTTAATTAAGTAGATCGTCAAAAAATAGCAACAGCAAATGAAAAAGATATAGTTAACAGCATTTTACCGTTCCATGTGGAATATAACCCTGCCGTTACTGTAATTTGATTAATATATTTCATTACCTTTATATGTGAGTAACAATAAATAACATTACATTTATGGTCTAATAATACTCATTTCCATGATTCTTTTCTAACTGTTTTCTTTTCTTCTTGCAGTAATCTCATCATAAAGTCTAATTATTCCATTTAGTGCGCCTGCATTTAGAAATCCAATTTCACTGAAAAAAAACTAAAAAAAAAACCTGAGAAATGTGAGGATTGTGGATTACTTAATAAATCACGTAAATTCATTTTTTTTTAAATTGCTATAGGTTTATTCAGTATAACCCTGAATCAATGTTTACCTGTAAATTTATTACCATAGTGAGTATTTATTGGGAGCTGCCATCACAGGCTAACACATTGATTATATAACTTCTTATAAATGAACTCTCTTTCTATAGCGGAACAGCTTGGTTCGCAGGTTACATGCAGGCAATATTGCTTCTTTCTTGCAAACCTCATTTTAATCAATACATGAATGTGTACTTGCTAATTTAGATAGTATAGTATATTTACTATATTTATTATATTTATCAGTGTGATATTTTCTTATTCAGTCTTCTTTGGTATCATATTTTTTAGCTTGTTAGCAAAAGTTATATTAAATATTTAGTAGAAACCAATTTTAAACCAATTTTAAACCAATTTTGGGGGGTTAGGGCTTTAATTTTTTTTTTTTTGGGGGGGGGGTAGGTATAGAATAGGACAAGCACATTCTATGATTGTTAAACCAGATTTTAAGGAGTAGGGCTTTAAATCAATTTTTTGGTGGTAGGTATAGAACAGGACAAGCATGGTCTATGATTGTCAGACCGAATTTTGGGGTGTAGGGCTTTTGACCAGTTTTTGGGGTGTAGGTATAGAATAATACAAGACCGTTCTTTGATTGTCAAACCAATTTTTTAGGGTGTAGGACTTTAAACCAATTTTCGGGATGTAGAAATAGAATAGGACAAGCACATTCCATGATTGTCAAACCAGATTTTAAGGTGTAAGGCTTAAAGCCAATTTTTGGGGTGTAGGAATAAAATAGGAGAAGCACATTCTATGATTGCCAAACCAATTTTTAGGGTATAGGGCTGTAAATCAATTTTTTAGTGGTAGGTATAGAATAGAACAAACATGTTCTATGATTGTCAGACCGATTTTTGGGGTGTAGGGCTTTTGACCATTTTTTGGGGTGTAGGTATAGAATAATACAAGATCGTTCTTTGATTGTCAAACCAATTATTTGGGCTGTAGGACTTTAAACCAATTTTTGGGGTGTGGGAATAGAATAGGACAAGCACATTCCATAATGGTCAAACCAGATTTTAAGGTGTAAGGCTTTAAGCCAATTTTTGGGGTGTAGGAATAGAATAGGACAAGCACATTCTATGATCGTCAAACCAATTTTTAGAGTATAGGGCTTTAAATCAATTTTTTTGGTGGTAGGTATAGAATACAACAAGCATGTTCTATGATTGTCAGACTGATTTTTGGGGTGTAGGGCTTTTGACCAGTTTTTGGGGTGTAGGTATAGAATAATACAAGACCGTTCTTTGATTGTCAAACCAATTTTTTAGGGTGTAGGACTTTAAACCAATTTTTGGGGGTGTAGGAATAGAATAGGACAAGCACATTCCATGATTGTCAAACCAGATTTTAAGGTGTAAGGCTTTAAGCCAATTTTTGGGGTGTAGGAATAGAATAGGACAAGCACATTCTATGATCGTCAAACCAATTTCTAGGGTATAGGGCTTTGAATCAATTTTTTGGTGGTAGGTATAGAATAGAACAAGCATGTTCTATGATTGTCAGACCGATTTTTGGGGTGTAGGGCTTTTGACCAATTTTTGGGGTGTAGGTATAGAATAATACAAGACCGTTTTTTGATTGTCAAACCAGTGTTTATCCTCATGGCACAACACAGGAAGCACCTCCATGGTCAACAGAGGACAGAATTAAAATTAGACTTGAGAAACTTAACATTAATAAATCACCAGGACCAGATGGCTTGCATCCGAGGGTACATAGGGGACTCAGTCAAGTGATTGCCAGACCGTTGTTCCTAATTTTTACAGACAGTCTATTGACTGGAATGGTACCAGCTGATTTGAGAAAAGCCAATGTAGCACCAATATTTAAAAAGGGCCCAAATTACATCCCTGGGAATTACAGACCAGTTAGCCTAACATCAATAGTATGTAAACTCTTGGAGGGGATGATAAGGGACTATATACAAGATTTTAGTAATAAGAACAATATCATTAGCAGTAATCAGCATGGATTCATGAAGAATCGTTCTTGCCAAACCAATCTATTAACCTTCTATGAGGAGGTGAGTTGCCATCTAAATAAAGGAAGGCCCGTAGACATGGTGTATCTGGATTTTGCAAAAGCATTTGACACAGTTCCCCATAAACGTTTACTGTACAAAATAAAGTCCGTTGGCATGGACCATAGGGTGAGTACATGGATTGAAAACTGGCTACAAGGGCGATTTCAGAGGGTGGTGATAAATGGGGAGTACTCAGAATGGTCAGGGGTGGGTAGTGGGGTTCCCCAGGGTTCTGTGCTGGGACCAATCCTATTTAATTTGTTTATAAACGACCTGGAGGATGGGATAAACAGTTCAATCTCTGTATTTGCAGACGATACTAAGCTAAGCAGGGCAATAACTTCTCCGCAGGATGTGGAAACCTTGCAAAAAGACCTGAACAAATTAATGGGGTGGACTACATGGCAAATGAGGTTCAATGTAGAAAAATGTAAAATAATGTATTTGGGTGGCAAAAATATGAATGCAATCTATACACTGGGGGGAGAACCTCTGGGGGGATATAGGATGGAAAAGGACCTGGGGGTCCTAGTAGATGATAGGCTCAGCAATGGCATGCAATGCCAAGCTGCTGCTAATAAAGCAAACAGAATATTGGCATGCATTAAAAGGGGGATCAATGCAAGAGATAAAACAATAATTCTCCCGCTCTACAAGACTCTGGTCCGGCCGCACCTGGAGTATGCTGTCCAGTTCTGGGCACCAGTCCTCAGGAAGGATGTACTGGAAATGGAGCGAGTACAAAGAAGGGCAACAAAGCTACTAAAGGGTCTGGAGGATCTTATTTATGAGGAAAGGTTGCAAGCACTGAACTTATTCTCTCTGGAGAAGAGACGCTTGAGAGGGGATATGATTTCAATTTACAAATACTGTACTGGTGACCCCACAATAGGGATAAAACTTTTTCGCAGAAGAGAGTTTAATAAGACTCGTGGCCACTCATTACAATTAGAAGAAAAGAGGTTTAACCTTAAACTACGTAGAGGGTTCTTTACTGTAAGAGCGGCAAGGATGTGGAATTCCCTTCCACAGGCGGTGGTCTCAACGGGGAGCATTGATAGCTTCAAGAAACTATTAGATAATCACCTGAATGACCGCAACATACAGGGATATATAATGTAAAACTGACACATAATCACACACTTAGGTTGGACTTGATGGACTTGTGTCTTTTTTCAACCTCACCTACTATGTAACTATGTAATGTTTTAGGGTGTAGGACTTTAAACCAATTTTCGGGTGTAAGCATAGAATAAGACAAGCATATTCCATGATTGTCAAACCAGATTAAGGTGTAGGGCTTTATGCCAATTTTTGGGGTGTAGGAATAGAATAGCACAAGCATGTTCTATGATTGTCAAACCAATTTTTAGGGTATAGGGCACTAAACCAATTTTTGGTAGTAGATATAGTATAGGACAAGAATTCTATGGTTGTCAAACCAATTTTAAGGGTGTAGGACTTTAAAATAATTTTTGAAGGGTAGGCTTTAAACCATTTTCTTTTGGGGTGTAGGCGTAGAATAGGACAAGCATGTTCTAAGAGAAAGCATAGGGATCTGCTTCTCTTTCTGGAAACTCTTCACTTGGGCTGAGAACGACCAGGTGGCATTCCGCCCCTCCGGACAGACACTGTCAGCTCGGCTGAGACCTGCTCCACTACATGCTGTTGTCATCCGTGATTATTCCCGGTTGGGCTTCCTTCCGCTGGGCTTGTTGTGAACTTTTTTTCCTTGACTTAAATTCAAGTTCTTTCAATTGCATCTGGACTGAGTGTGTATTATTGCCACTGCACCACACTACAGCCACCCAAAGGCCATTACTTACCTGTTGGAAAATGGAGATGCAAGGCAGGTTTGGAGAGTATATGGAGTATACAGGAACCTTGAGATCAAAGAGTGAGTCCATTCAAAAATGTTTTTTTTTTTAGTTGTCGTTAAAGTCTGATGGGCTGAGCAGTCCCCTGGCTTTGTATAAGTCTTGGACACCTCAACAATAAGATATCCCTGTCATAACTTCATTACTTTTTTCTAACTAAGTTATGGTGTTCCTACCCAACTTTGCATGTTCCAGATCCTCCTGTTCGATTTCCCATAACTTGAAATGAATAATACATCTGGAACTCACTACCCCAATCTGTCCGGTTATCTCCTACTCTGTCCACTTTTAGGCGATCCCTGAAAACTCATCTCTTCAGGGAGGTCTATCCTGCCTCCACCTAACAACCGAATCTTCTACTCGCCTCATCAGTTCATCCCTCACAGTCCCTACCGTTTGTTTCACCAGCCCCTCTATCTTAGATTGTGTGCTCACATGAGCAGAGCTCCTTAAACCCTTTTTTTTAAAATTGTACTGTGGGTGTACTGTCTCCCATTACATTGTAAAGTGCTGTGCAAACTGTTGGCACAAAATAAATCCTGTATAATAATAATAATAATAATAATACAGTACATATAAGAGAAAGAAAAGAAACATTTCATTATGGGTGCACCAAATGCCAAATCTCAGTAGCAGGATCTGAAATAAGAAAATAAGCATCTAACAAAAACCTAAAGTTTTGGGTTTGGCTGACCCTTTCATAGAAGCAGCTTGTGAGGGAACCAGACTCAGAGCAAACAGGTTGCATGCAGCCACATCTTACTCCGGCTCTTAAATTAGTAGCCAACATCCGAGTGGCTCCTTGACTTTTCTCCCTTAGACATTAGCTAACCTTTCTTTCCCCCCAATGAATTGACTGCACTATATCATAACCTAGGAGAATGTGATACCGTTGAGTGACAGATGTGGAAAGCCGTGTAAATATTGAAAAACCACAATCCAATAACAAAGACACACATTTTTGGCAAGAAGGTTAAACCCTTGGCAATCTCCTCAATTGTTTTCATATTTTGCTTACACGACCCTAATATGTTGGGACCCTTATTCGCGATTTTATCTGAAAAAGAGAGCCTGTCTAAGGTGAGGAATGACGGAGATGCTAATAAAATAAGTCTTAACACAATCAGACAATAGTTTTTACTGGTAGTTGGTTATTGTATTTAATTGATTATGTATGTAGTTATTGGGTTCCAGCAGAGACAAAAGGTAGGTGACCCATGTTCGACTCGAACATCGGCTGTTCGATCGTTCGTCGAATTGCGAACGATATGGGCCATTCGCGCCAAATTCGTGTGGCGTGTCACGGCCCATAATTCACTGCGGCATCGCAGTGCATTGCTGGCTGATGATTGGCCAAGCATGCACTATGACCCGCATGCTTGGCCAATCACAGTGCCGCCTGAACAGAGAGCCGTAATTGGCCAAAGCCAAGGAGGCTTTGGCCAATTATGGCTCAGGGGATTTAGTACACGCCCCACACTATATAAGGCCACCTGCACGGTGGCCCTGTGTAGTGTGTGTTCCGGCGTTCATTGAGAGAGAGAGAGAGACAGACAGTGACATTTGATTTGAGTTAGATAGATTAGGCAGAACAGTCAGTCAGTTAGCTGCACTTACAGTGTATTGTGTATATATATATGCATCCCAGGTGTTGCATATATATATATACACTGTATTCAGTTTAGCTAGATCCGTTCCTGTTATCTTCCTGCTGACAGGCAGACTTGTCTTGTTACAGTATTTACAGCTACCTGAATAAAATTGCTGGTGTTCTTTTGATCCTATTAGTACCACAGTCAGGCAGCTAGACTATTTACAGTTAGTGCAGTGCGTCCTGCTCACAGTGTTCAGCTAGATCCGTTCCTGTTATCTTCTTACTGAAAGGCAGGCTTGTCTTGTTACAGTATATACAGCTACCTGAAGAAAATTGCTGGTGTTCTTTTGATCCTATTAGTACCACAGTCAGGCAGCTAGACTATTTACAGTTAGTGCAGTGCATCCTGCTCACAGTGTTCAGCTAAACCTACAAGTTAGTGGGGTGCGTCCTGCTCACAGTGTTCAGCTAAACCTACAAGTTAGTGTGGTGCATCCACCTCACAGTGTTCAGCCAGGCCAACAGGTTAGTGGGGTGCGTCCTGCTCACAGTGTTCAGCTAAACCTACAAGTTTAGTGCAGTGCATCCTGTTCACAGTGTTCAGCTAGATCCGTTCCTGTTATCTTCTTACTGACAGGCAGGCTTGTCTTGTTATAGTATATACAGCTACCTGAAGAAAATTACTGGTGTTCTTTTGATCCTATTAGTACAACAGTCAGGCAGCTAGACTATTTACAGTTAGTGCAGTGCGTCCTGCTCACAGTGTTCAGCTAAACCTACAAGTTAGTGGGGTGCGTCCTGCTCACAGTGTTCCGCTAAACCTACAAGTTAGTGGGGTGCTTCACAGTGTTCAGCTAAACCTACAAGTTAGTGGGGTGCGTCCACCTCACAGTGTTCAGCTAAAGCTACCTGTAGAAGGTTGGTGGTGTTCTCATACTACAGGCAGGCAGTTGATTTTGCTAGCTGCAGTATCAGTACATATATATATATATATATATATATATATATATATATATATATATATATATCCCAGCTTAGTGCAGCTACAGGCCATTAGTATGTCTGGAAGGCCAAGAAGGAGAGGCAGACAGTCACAAGCCAATAAGAGAGGGCAAGCAGGCTCTGTGTCTAGTGCTGGTTGTGGAGACGGTGCATCCTCATCAGCACGTGGCCGTGGGACACGCTTGGCCTTTTTTTCGGCAGCTGGCCGTGTTGAGCCGCAACATGCGGAAGACTTGGTCGAGTGGATGACCAAGCCGTCCTCATTCTCCTCATCCTCTCTCACCTATGCCCAGGGTACTTTGTCTGGCAAAGCAGCGGCCTCTTCCCTCGGCTCAATGTCATCAGTGACTCCTTCCCTAGCCCCACCATGTCCTCCTGAGGAGTCCCTCGAACTGTTTGACCACAGTGTTGGGTACATGCTCCAGGAGGATGCCCAGCGTTTGGAAGGCTCTGATGATGATACTGAGCTCGATGAAGGCAGTAACATGAGCACGGACAGAGGGGGTGCCCAAGAAGGACAACAATCTGGCAGTCATGCTCCCCCTGCTGCAGCATACTGCCAGGTTTGCTCCAGTGATGAGGAGGGACAGGATGATGAGGTCACTGACTCAACATGGGTGCCTGATAGGAGAGAGGAGGAGGAGGAGGAGGTGGCACATCACCAACGAGGCAGGATGCCCTCCAGGGGCCAGCCTAAGGGCAGTACATTGACTGCATCACACCCCAAAGCTCCACATGTGCAGGGCGCTGCAGTCTCTGCGTGTTATTCAAAAAGTTCTTTGGTGTGGGCCTTTTTTGAGACGAGTGCATCAGATCGCACCGCTGCTATTTGCAACATATGTCTCAAGCGTATCTCGCGTGGCCAAAACATCTCCCACTTGGGTACCACATGCTTGACCAGACATATGTTGACCTGCCATGTAGTTCGTTGGCAAGCGTATCTAAAAGACCCACACCAAAGAACAAAGAGGACCTCTCCTTGATCCTCATCAGCTGAGATTTCCAACCCCACTATACCTTCAGTCCTCTCTGAGACCTGCACTGAGAGGAATGAAGGTGTAGAATTAGGTGTTTCACAGCCAAGTACATGTGGGCAATCTGCTTTTGGTACACCGACGTCAGATTGTACCAGGCAAATTTCCCTCCCCCAGCTGCTGCACCGCCGAAAGAAGTTCGCTCCCAGCCATCCACATGCCCAGCGGTTGAATGCTAGCTTGGCAAAATTGCTAGCACTTCAACTGCTGCCTTTTCAGTTGGTAGACTCTGCCCCCTTCCGTGAGTTTGTGGAATGTGCGGTTCCTCAGTGGCAGGTACCCAAACGCCACTTTTTCTCATGGAAGGTGATTCCGGCTCTCTACCGGCATGTGGAAGGCAATGTCCATGCCTCGCTGGACAGGGCGGTCAGCGGTAAGGTGCATATTACCGCTGACTCATGGTCCAGCAGGCATGGACAGGGACGTTACCTAAGTTTCACGGCGCATTGGGTGACTCTGCTGGCAGCTGGGAAGGATGCAGGACAAGGTGCAGTAGTGTTGGAGGTTGTTCTGCCACCACGCCTCCAAAATGCTAATGATTGTGACACACCTCTCTCCTCCACCCCCTCCTCTTCTTCTTCCTCCATGGCCTCTTCCTGTGCTTTGTCCTCGGAACCAGCGGTGCTCCGTAGCCGTTCAAGGGGCTACGCAAGTACGCAGGCCAAAAGATGCCATGCGGTGCTTGAGCTGGTGTACTTGGGGGACAGGAGCCACACTGGGGCAGAGGTTCTGTCAGCTCTGCAGGGGCAGGTTCAGAGGTGGTTGACGCCACGCCAACTTAAGGCAGGAATGGTGGTTTGCGACAATGGCACCAACCTCCTCTCTGCCCTCCGACAGGGACAAATGACCCATGTGCCCTGTTTGGCCCACGTCCTTAACTTGGTGGTGCAGTGGTTCTTGGGCAGGTACCCGGGCTTACAGGATGTCCTGAGGCAGGCCAGGAAAGTCTGTGTGCATTTCCGCCGGTCATATAATGCCAGTGCTCGGCTGACGGACCTCCAAAAGGAGTTTAACCTGCCCAAGAACCGCCTAATCTGTGACATGCCCACCAGGTGGAACTCAACGTTGGCCACGCTGCAGCGGCTGCACATGCAGCAGAGGGCCATCAATGAGTACCTGTGCAACTATGGCACCAGGACAGGGTCAGGGGAGCTTGTTTTTTTTTCCCCACACCAGTGGGCCATGATCAGGGATGCATGCACTGTCCTGTCACCATTTGAGGAGGACACTGTCCCCCTTGTCCACCTGTTGGAGCACACGCTGTGTGGAATAATGGACAGGGCACTTGAGGCAGAACAGAGGCAGGACTTCCTTAGCTCTCAAGGCCCCCTTTATCCAGACAGTGTTCCTGCATGCCCGCCGATCACAGAGGAAGAGGAGGAGGAGGAAGATTGTGTCAGTATGGAGGTGGAGCCTGGCACTCAGCATCAGCAGCAGTCTTTAAGGGATCAGTCCCAAGAAACACAAGGACTTGTACATGGCTGGGAGTACGCAGGTGCGGACCATGTCGTCCTTAGTGACCCAGAGGACTCCTGACCAAATGCCTCAGCAAACCTACGCTGCATGGCCTCCCTGATCCTGCAAAGCCTGCATAAGGATCCTCATATTCGTGGTATCAAGGAGAAGGACAAATACTAGTTGGCAACCCTCCTTGATCCACATTACAAGGGTAAGGTTGCGGACCTTATCTTGCCATTGCAGAGGGAGCAGAGGATGAAACATCTTCGGGAGGCCTTGCAGAAAGGTCTGTGCAACGCGTTCCCAGAGACTGGGAGGTTACAAACTCCTGTTTCTGGACAACGTGTTGCTGAGGCTTCGGTCAGTCAAAGAAGGAGCAGTGGAGAAGGTGGCCGTCTGACCGATGCGTTCAGACAATTTTTTGGTCCGCAGCCCCAAGGTATGATCGGTTCCAGCAACCATCGCCAGCGTCTGTTTTACATGGTGCAGGAATACCTAGGGGCAAGATCAGACTTGGACACCTTTCCCATCGAAAATCCTCTGGGTCTTGAGGATGGATCACTGGCCAGAGCTTGCACAGTATGCAATTGAGCTACTGGCCTGTCCTGCATCCAGCGTTCTTTCGGAACGCACATTCAGTGCTGCTGGAGGCTTTGTAACCGATCACAGGGTGCGTCTGTCCACCGACTCGGTCGATCGACTGATCTTCATAAAAATGAATCAGTCTTGGATCACCACCAGCTACCAAGCACCTGATGCTGATGTAACCGAATAATTTTTTTTGAAATCTCAGATCCCTTCAAAGACTGCCTATGCTGATGCTGAGTGACTATCCCTGAGTAATTATCCTCTTCCTCCTCAATCATCACGCTGATAGCTTGTAAGAACATTTTTGGTTCTGGGCGCCACCACCAGTGCCTAAGGCACAATTTTTCAGCCCCTGTTTAACAGGGGCGTGTAATTACAATTTTTGATGCAATACTTTGCAGCAGGGCTCAATCCTGCGTTCCAACTAGAGTGTCTGTGAGGGGTTGCAGTGTTGTGGCACCAGCACCAGTGCCTAAGGCCCAATTTTTCTGCCCCTGTTTAACAGGGGCGTGTAATTACAATTTTTGATGCAATACTTTGCAGCAGGGCTCGTTCCTGCGTTCCAACTAGAGTGTCTGTGAGGGGTTGCAGTGTTGTGGCACCAGCACTAGTGCCTAAGGCCCAATTTTTCTGCCCCTGTTTAACAGGGGCATGTAATTACAATTTTTGATGCAATACTTTGCAGCAGGGCTCGTTCCTGCGTTCCAACTAGAGTGTCTGTGAGGGGTTGCAGTGTTGTGGCACCAGCACCACCACCACCAAAGGCCCAATTTTTCTGCCCCTGTTCAACAGGGGCATGTAATTACAATTCTTGATCTAATATTTCACAGCAGGGCCCATTTCTGCACCCACCAAGAGCGAGTGAGGACTTACAGTGTTGTGGCACCAGCACCACCACCACCAAAGGCCCAGTTTTTCTGCCCCTGTTCAACAGGGGCATGTAATTACAATTCTTGATCTAATATTTCACAGCAGGGTCCTGTGAGGGCTTACGTTGTTGTGGCCACAACAACACCTAAGGACCATATTTCTGCTGAGTATATAGGGCAGGCCCCTACTTTCAAACATCTAACTTACAAATGACTCCTACTTGCAAACGGAAGGAGACAACAGGAAGTGAGATGAAATCTACCCCTAGGAAGGGAAATTCTCTCCTGTAATAGTTAGTATGGGAAAAACATTTCTCCTTTCCACTGATGCTTTCCAATCCTTGTTCCACAAAAAACCCCAAATTCTCAAAAAACATTTGTCATTGGGACAAAAAGTGAGGTGAAATCTTCTAAAGAGGAGGAAAGACAGCAAAACAAATGTCACAGGGGTGATAACCCTTCCCTATGTTTTCCAAAAAGCTTAAAAAAAGATTTTTTGGCTGGAGCTAAACACGTTAAAAATGTACCCGTTCAAAATGACAAACAGATTCTACTTAACAACAAACCTACAGTCCCTGTCTTGTTTGCACCGCCTGTATACTGCTGTTCAGAGTATATAGGGCCTGGTGGCCCCACACCTTTCCTTATTTTAATTTGGGTGTGGGTTCCCCTTAATATCCATACAAGACCCAAAGGGCCTGGTAATGGACTGGGGGGTACCCATGCCGTTTGTCTCACTGATTTTCATCCATATTGCCAGGACCCGACATTACATTAAACCCGCAAGCAGTTTTAAATGAGATTTTTTCCTTTAAAAATGACATTTTGTGCAGGGACTGTTCTAAACACGGGAAACACGCTCCACTTTACAGGCATACTATAGACACCCCCCAGGTACGATATTTAAAGGAATATTTCACTTTTTTTTTTTTTACTTTAAGCATCATTAAAATCACTGCTCCCAAAAAAAACGCCGTTTTTAAACGTTTTTTTTGCATTGATACATGTCCCCTGGGGTAGGACCCGGGTCCCCAAACCCTTTTTAGGACAATACCATGCAAATTAGCCTTTAAAATGAGCACTTTTGATTTTGAACGTTCGAGTCCCATAGACGTCAATGGGGTTCTAACGTTCGTGCGAACTTTCGGTCCGTTCGCAGGTTCTGGTGCGAACCGAACCGGGGGGTGTTCGGCTCATCCCTAGTTGAGAGGATGTTTTGTCCAACCCGTTGTACAGATCTTTAATTTATGCACTACAATGTATATCATATAACAATAAGAAATGTTAAACCCACTTTAAGCAGTTCAAATACATGTTAGAAGAAGGTCAACTTTAGGTCATCTGCATCTGTCAATGAATTTTAGATGATCTTAGAAGTAAGTCAAACTGATGTCATCAACACAAGCCCAAAGCCTGTTGACAAAGTCCCTTAATATCACGCTTACAACTATCGCGGGTGGTCAGACACTATAGCTGGCTTCTGAGTTCTTCACCTATTAGACATGTGCGCCGTCAATAAATCTGTTTCGTTTCGTTTCGTTCCGTTTCATATTAGAATTAATTCATATTTTGTAATTTGTGTCCGAAATTTCGTACGAAATATGAATTTTCGTTAGGTTCGTTAACTTTTCGTAACAATTACGAATGTTCGTTATGATGAATTTATCATTATGAGGGGCTCCCACCATCCCTGTGCTGTGCCGACTTCCTATGTTTTTAACTTTTAGGTTTGTTAACTTTTCGTAACAATTACGAATGTTTGTTAGGAATTTGGATCTGAAATTGGTAAATGAAATTTCGTATTTCATATAAAATTCGGAAGCATAGCAATTCATATTTCGGATACTCCCGATTGTAAGAATTTATGGAAATTCGTACGAATTTTCGATTTGTACGAAACAAATCGCACATGTCTATCAACTATAGCAGACCACTTTCCCATAAGGCAATCAGGCCTACCGGTACTCGGTTGCCCCCCAGGACTTATACATAATGCTATATTGCCTGGCTAACACTCCAGGACAGGGGCGAACTGAGCAAAGCAAATAGGAACTTGCGTTTGGCAGACAGGCAGAGTGGTTCAATGAAAGTCCGGGTACGAGGCAGAGGTCAGAGAATAGTCAATATCCGATCAGAGGTCATCAACAAGGGAATCCAAACAGCAGAGCAGGAAACACAAACAGGCAGCTTGAACACATGTAACAAACGCGATCACAAGCATGAGACTACAAGCTTGGCTGGCTTAAATCAAGTTTGGTCTCCACCCAGAGTCTGGCCACATCAATCACCCTGCAGGTGGACAGACAGACAAGGAGAATGCCAAAGGCCAAAAGCAGGATGCTTGAATGAGGAGCAGGAGTGCTACATGCTCCTTACACTTCAATAAGAATTCCAGTTATGGATATCTGATTGTATTGGGCGGGGTTAAAAGGCGTGGTGGCATAATGCTCTCCACCTCGCCCAATCAGAGAATGCTTTGCTTTCATTAAAAAAATGCTAAGCCTATGCTGAATGGTTCCCATGCCCACAACTTTCTGTTTCCACAATGCAGAAGGGCAGCCTCTCGGCACGGGACCCAGTGGTTAGTGGAGAATAATGTAGTGGCAGCACCTACTACAGTAAATTCCAGCTTCTAGAGGGATCCCACAGGCATGGTACATGTTGTATGCTGTATGTTGTATGTTGGTTCAAGTTTACAATGTAACTTTGTAAAAAATATCCACACCTCAAATTCTTCTTTAAGGTGATTTATACTTGGTGGGTGGTTATACTTTTTTTTTTTTTATGGCAGAAACACCTATTAGCATTGGAGAAAAAAAGTAAATGCTATCATGTATTCAAAAATGTAATTTGCCTTTGCATACACTTTAAAGGTAAATGTGGGTAAGCTTTCCTTCTTAACCACATACTGATCAGTGCACGACGATGTACGTGGACACAATGACATGGCTAGGCAAATGGGTGTACAGGTACGTCCCCTTCAAACTGCGTACTCCGCCGGGGGCCCGCGATCGTGTCATGGAGTGGGAGAACAGGGAGATGCCTTTGTAAACATAGCATTTCCCCCGTTCTGCCTAGTGACATGACAGAGATCACCCTGTAATCGGGAGCAGTGATCGCTGTCATGTCAGTGGTAGCCCACCCCCCCACAGTTAGAACACCTCCCTAGGACACACTGAACCCCTTGATCGCCCCCTAGTGTTTCACCCCTTCCCTGCCAGTGTCATTTACACAGTAATATTCAGTGCATTTTTATAGCACTGATCGCTGTATAGATGACAATGGTCCCAAAATAGTGTCAAAAGTGTCCGATGTGTCCACCATAATGTCGCAGTCACAATAAAAATCGCAGTTCGCCGCCATTACTAATTAAAAAAAAAATTAATAATAAAAATGCCATAAATCTATCCCCTACTTTGTAGACGCTATAACTTTTGCGCAAACCAATCAATATACGCTTATTGCGATTTTTATTTTTTACCAAAAATATGTAGAAGAATACACATCGGCCTAAACTGAAAAAGAAATTTGTTTTTTTAATTTATTTTTTGGGGGATATTTATTATAGCAAAAAGTAAAAAATATTGCTTTTTTTTCCAAAATTGTCGCTCTTTTTTTGTTTATAGCGCAAAAAAATAAAAACCGCAGAGGTGATCAAATACCACCAAAAGAAAGCTCTATTTGTGGGAAAAAAAGGACGTCAATTTTGTTTGGGAGCAACGTCGCACGACCGCGCAATTGTCAGTTAAAACGGCACCGTGCCGAATCGCAAAAAGTGCTCTGATCAGGAAGGGGGTAAAATCCTCCGGGGCTGAAGTGGTTAAAAAGTGAATACATACAGTATATTTGCTCATCACTAATAGTAGTTAGCCACGTTTAGCTAATGAAGACTTTCTTAAAATGCTTCAACATTACTACGAAAAATGTTCTGCTGAATAGCTGCTTGGAGCTAAACCATGAGCTGGCTAACCGAAATCCCTCACAGGCATATTTGTTATTCATTTTGCTAACACGCTGTAGCAAAATTCAATAATATTCCTATGTGACAGAACTCCCCAAGGGTACAGCTACCTGTGTACATTTCACATACAAACACCTTTTTTTGACGTTTATGTATCGATTGCATAGAGTGAGCAGCTGGCCGACATTTCAGAAATTTCGAAAAAATAACAAAAGCCTATTTGAGGTTCTGTCCTGGAAGATAATATAATAAAGGGAGGTACAGTTAACACTTTCTTTCTGGTGGATTGTGTTGCAGTGTACAACGTAATTGTAATAGAAAACCAATTTTTGAAATGTTTTTGGCAACACTTGGGCCATCTCCAAATGAAAAACCCACAGCTTCACCTAACATCTGTGTTTAATTCCTGTAATGGGTATGGCTGTTTTTTTTGCTCTTCAACCAGTTGTGGATACTGGGCGTGCTACATGTACAGTATCTCACAAAAGTGAGTACACCCCTCACATTTTTGTAAATATTTTCTTCTGTCTTTTCATGTGACAACACTGAAGAAATGACACTTTGCTACAATGTAAAGTAGTGAGTGTACAGCTTGTATAACAGTGTAAATTTGCTGTCCCCTCAAAATAACTCAACACACAACCATTAATGTCTAAACCACTGGCAACAAAAGTGAGTACACCCCTAAGTGAAAATGTCCAAATTGGGCCCAATTAGCCATTTTCCCTCCCCGGTGTCATGTGACTCGATAGTGTTACAAAGTCTCAGGTGTGAATGGGGAGCAGGTGTGTTTAATTTGGTGTTATCGCTCTCACTCTCTCATACTGGTCACTGGAATTTGAACATGGCACCTCATGGCAAAGAACTCTCTGAGGATATGAAAAAAAGAATTGTTGCTCTACATAAAGATGGTCTAGGCTATAAGAAGATTTGCCAAGATCCTGAAACTGAGCTTCAGCATGGTGGCCAAGACCATACAGCGGTTTACCAGGACAGGTTCCACTCAGAACAGGCCTCGTCATGGTCCACCAAAGAAGTTGAGGTCACGTGCTCAGCGTCATATCCAGAGGTTGTCTTTGGGAAATAGATGTATGAGTGCTGCCAGCATTGCTGCAGAGGTTGAAGGGGTGGGGGGTCAGCCTGTCAGTGCTCAGACCATACGCCGCACACTGCATCAAATTGGTCTGCATAGCTGTCATCCCAGAAGGAAGCCTCTTCTAAAGATGATGATCAAGAAAGCCATGCAAACAGTCTGCTGAAGACAAGCAGACTAAGGACATGCTAAAAAAATGAATAAAAACCAAGCGCTGATGTGGATAGATATGTGTGATATAAATAAATTGTGCTAAAAAATATATATAAACCAATATAGTTAGTGCTATAATAAAATCAGTAAATTAAAGCTGCTATCAATATAGGGTGATCAGATAACCAAACAAATAGTACTAAGTATAAATTGATGCGCTTTAAATAAATAGTGCACAATATGCTGCTTCGACTAAGCTTAAATCCAGGAATAAAAAATGCATACATGTGAATAAAATAAATAAATAATTATGGTGCTAATACATGTGTTAAAATTGCCAAAATAAATCTTCAAATTGGTGATGTGACGGTGACTATAAATAAAATAATAATGACACTCTGAGTACAATGTCCAGATAGAGATAAATAGTGGGGTAAAGTAAAAATAATTAAACAGTTCCTTCCCTTAATCCAGATTGATTGACTCACTGGGTTAGATCGTTTGTATCAGGATATTTAGTTTTTCTTGCATCCCACTTTAGCCATAATACCGCTGATGATTCGGCTCTCAGGATAAAGGTTTTATGCAAAGCAAGCAAAGAAAAAATAGATCATTGTGCAGTGAACTTACTAGATAGTTCACAAGCAAAACAGGGACAAGAGATACACTCACAAACTCCCGGTCTATTAGAAGCATTCAAATATGCAGATTGCAGTCAGCCGCTGTGGACGAGGTTTCCCATAGAGAAACAGCTGCTGTTAACCTTCAGGTGTATTGCAGCACTGAACGTCCTAAGCTCCTCCCACGCGTTGCATCACTGACACGTGACTTGAAAATTCTGACTGACCTAGAAATGGAACATGTTCTAAATATTTACAATGGAACCAATTCCTATCCGGAAAACCGATCGTCTGTATGCTGTTCCGACGGACCAAAAACGACGCATGCTCCGAAGCAAGTACGAGACCGAAGCTATTGGCTACTGTTTATTGAACTTCTTTTTTTCTCTTACCGCGTTCTGGACGGTCGGACTTTGATGTGACCGTGTGTAAGCAAGACCGCTTGAGCGGAATTCCTTCGGAGTTCCATCGGAGAAACCTTCGGAGTTTATTGCGACGGCAAAACCGGTCGTGTGTACGCGGCATAAGCATTTGCATGAGTATCAGTACTCGTGCAAATGCTCCAATACTTGTGATTTATACTTTCAGGCTTGGTTCTTTCAGCTGTCTGCTGAAACATATATATATAGCCGGAAATTATCTGTTGTTAACCACCTCAGCCCCCGGAAGGTCTTACCCACTTCCTAACCAGGCCATTTTTTGAGGTATGGCACTGCGTCGCTTTAACTCACAATTGCGCGGTCGTGCAACACTGTACCCAAATAAAATTGATGTCCTTTTTTTCTCACATATAGAGCTTTCTTTTGGTGGTATTTGATTACCTCTGTGGTTTTTATTTTTTTGCGATATAAACAAAAAAGGCCAACAATTTTGAAAAAAAAACAAAAAACAATATTTTCTACTTTCTGCTATAATACATTTCCAAACAAAATGTAAAAATCGAATTTCTTCATAAATTCAGGCCAATATGTATTCTGCTACATATGTTTGGTAAAAAAAAAATCCCAATAAGTGTCTATTGATTGGTCTGCGCAAAAGTTATAGTGTCTACAAACTACGAGATAGATTTAGGTACTTTTATTTTAATATTTTTTACTGGTAATTAGCAGGACTGCGACATTGCAGTGGACAAATCTGACACTTTTTGGTGACCAGTGACATTATTACAGTGATCAGAACTAAAAAAAAATGCACTGACCCCTGTATAAATGACACTGGCAGGGAAGGGGTTAACACTAGGGGGCAATCAAGGTGTTAAATGTGTTCCCTGGGAGGTGTGTCTAACTGAGGGGAGAGTGGATTCACTGGAGGAAGAGAGAGATCGTGATTCAGCTTAGCTGAAACATGATCTCTCACTTTTCCCTCCCTGACAGATTGGCGGTGTGCTTTGTTTACATCGGCACACCGCTGCTCCGTGTCTCCTCTGAACAATCGGTGAGTCGCGGCGCTCATCGCCACTGTCGGACCCTCTGATTGGCCCCCACTGTGTCTAATCCCCTAAACCGCGTGCACGAAATTATGTACAGGTGTGTGATTTTGCGCACCGGGCCGCCCTGCCACAGTAAATGTACGTGGGGCAGTCTGGAAGCGGTTAAGGAGCAGGACCGCCGTGTCCATAACAACGGATGACTCATTCAGCTGTCAGTGGGGTTTCCCTGTTGACAGCTGAAGTGTAAACAAAGTCCCAGCAATTGAAGCTGTCAAAAAATGTATCTATCTAATTTTAAACTTTATCAACAACATTGCTCAGCTGCTAAAACAAATATAAAAAGAAACATTGCTTCTTTTTGTATCTTTCTGTTAATTTATCTACAGATCAAAGGGATAACATCCATCTGCAGGTGAAATCAGTTTAAAGCAACCTGTCAAGCAGAAAAAAAAAATCTTTGTTTTTTTATTAAATGTTTCTCTGTTTTAACCCCTTATTAATCCTTCATTTTCTCTAATCAGCTTTCATTATCTCCTTATTCTCCTTCTCAATTTAATTATTATTTCCCTGCTGATTTTTTATATTTTTTGGCGCACCTCTATTTTACAAACTATTAATAATTAAAACTTTTTTTTGTTTGCTCTGTTCATTAATATTTTTACACCTTTAACATATATTTACATGTTTCGCTTTAAAAAAAAAAGTGCACAAAAAAAGATTTAATTTGTAAATAACTTTTCAATACTTTGTACTATTGCTGACAGCTGAACTGTAAACAAAACAGGTGCGGAAGATATCGGTAAATGGTATCGAGGAGTACTAAAAGAAAAAAAGTATCGATATTTGTAAAAAAAATGGCATCAGTGCATCCCTAGTTTGCAGTAATGTGAAGAGAGCAGCTATCAGCCAGACTGACAGCATCTGTAAGAGAGCAGAATGTGGCCTGGCTGTCTTGGGCCCAAACGGGAATAGGTCCAAAGGAGATGTGTCCCTACGCTTTCCCTCCTTGTCAGGAACCTTTCCCTTACCTCTAGTACTGTCCCTAACAGGCCTGGTACCTGTCCCTACTCTACCAACTCACAAAAGCACATCAAACCCAGGTGCAGGGCCTTAAATAGGCTCTGCCTGACCCAAGATGGCCGACATATTGTTACCTGGAGGAAAGAGCAGGTTGTGAAAAATATGTGCTAAAAGGTGCCACGCTGAAGTAATTTTAGGGAGCTTATGTAGGGAGTCGCATCAGGCTATCGAGTCAGACAGAGATGGGGACGATATAGGAGGTCGGGATTTGGGGGTGCACCAAATGAGGTAGTCTATGGTGAAATTGGGGGTCGATTGTCTCTCCATAGCTACAAGTCCAGTTTGGTGCCTCTAGAATAGACACCTGAGCTAGTTGGGCTGCCTGGTAATACCACCAGAGATTGTGGAGTTCTAACCCCCCCTGGAGCTTGGATCTATATAATATGTGTTTGGAGAAACGGTGTCCTTTCTTCCCCCAAACAAAACGAACTATAGCTGATTGTAATCTAGCTAGATGGGCCTTGATTATTGGGATGGGAAGGGAGCTGAACAAGTAAAGGTTTCTGGGTAGTAATGTCATTTTGACAGCGTGGACGCTGCCCAGCCAGGAGAGCCCTAGAGAGGCATGCCCACCTGCTCTCATCTATCCATTTAATGCATATGCTTCCATTATGGAGACACTTATAAATTCAGTAGTGTTAGGACTGCAAGCATACAAAGGGTGCCGTGAAGAGGCCTTGCAGCTTATGCATGCGTTTGCAAATGCGTGCTAACTAAACCCCTGTTTTTAACGCAGACTGTTGGGCAGGTTAATTTAGTTGGTTGGCAGACTGGTTGGTAAGTTGAGCTATGGAATGTTCTGTTTTTGTCTTTCATGTGATAGCCCTTCCATGTGCTCCTTGCTGTGAAGGCCAGTTATAGGTGGGGGCAGGGGCCATTTGTTTGAGCCCTAGAGATGACCAATGTGATAGGTCAGTAGATAATTTCTTATAGAGGGGGGTGTAGTTAATACCATACAGCTGATCTATCGATGCAGCCAAGTTAATTCCCAGATAAGGGGTAGTTTTATAATGCCATGTGAAAGAAAAGTGGTCCTTCAGGCGCTCAACTAGGGGGTCGAAACATTCAGGGCCTGTGATTTAGACATGTTAACTCTGAGGCCTGAGACTTTACCAAAATCATGAAGCAATTTGAGAATATTTGGTGAAATGAGGGGGGAGGTGACAAATAATAGGATATCATCCACGAAAAGGGCACACTTATGGGTAGACAGACCACACCTGACGCCATGGATATCAGAATGATTCCTAATAGCAATGGCCAATGGCTATAGCGAAAATTAAAGGCGACAGTGGACACCCTTGCCTAGTTCCTCTAGCTATGGGGAAAGATTCCAAAGTAAATTCCCTGCACTTTGACCCGAGAAGACGGGCAAGAGTAGAAGGCTTCTAGCACACTGATGAAATTGGGACTGAATCCCCATCTGTTCAACATGGAAAATAGAAAGGACCAAGAAACCATGTCAAAAGCCTTCTGAAGGTCTAGCGACAGGAAGTAGCCTTCTTTTGCAGAGCCCCCATCCCAACCGGACTTTATAAGAGAGATCACATCAATCGCTCTCCTTATCTTGTCCTGACCCTGCCTGCCCGGCATAAAGCCCACCTGGTCCTTATGTATATAATTACCTATGAAAGAGGCTAAGCAATTGGATTAAAGTTTTGCTAGAATTTTCAAGTCTGTTGACCAGTGAGATAGGCCTCTAGTTCCCCACTTCACTGTGGCCTTTGCCCCTGTTTTGGTATAACCGAGATAAATGTCAGGTTAGCTGTAGGGTCCAAGGGTTTGCCTATCCTCAGAGCATTAAAATGCCGGACCATATAAGGTGAAAGAATGTTCGCGAAAGCCTTATACAATTAGAAAACCCGTCAGGTCCCGGGGCAGACCCGGTCCACAGCCCTTTGATAACCTCCAAAAGCTCGGATTCCAGGATAGGGGATTCAAGAAGGGAGCGATGATTATCTGCTAGAGTGGGATGGGGGATCCCATCCAGGAAGGTGGCAAGGTCTTTACGGTCCTCATTTTTATTCTTGCTATATAGTTTGGAATAGAAAGAGTGGAAAGTGTCCATAATACTGCTTGGGTTTTGAATGATATCACCTTTCAGGCACCTAATTTTGGGAATGAAGATTGTGCGGATTTTAGGGGACAGTTTGTTTGCGAGTTTCGATTCTATTTTGTCTTTTTGGGCATAGAGGCGGGCTTTCAATGCATTAGGATAACAGACCTTCTGTGTGCAGCAGTCCCCCCACCCCCTCAGCCCCTTTAATACTTACCTGAGCCCCATCTCTCTCCAGCGATGTCCACGAATGCCTCAGACATCTGGGATGCTCTGATTGGCCGAAACACAGCCTCGGCGCCATTGGCTCCAGCTGCTGTCAATCAATCTCAGTTAACCAATCAGGAGAGAGAGGGGAGGGACCGAACCGCAGCTCCGTATCTGAATGGACACACAGAGCTGTGGCTCGGCTCAGGTGCCCGCATAGTAAGCTGCTTGCCAGGAGCAGTGAAGAGGGACCCTAGAAGAGGAGGATTGGGGCTGCTCTGTGCAAATCCACTGCACAGAGCAGGTAAGTATAACTAACATGTTTGTTATTTTAATAAAAAAAAAGAGACTTTATCACTTTAAAGAAAAAATGTTTGACTAAATTTAGGCTTTAAAGTGCAAATTCATACAACTGCATGGTGGTAAATGGAACATAAGTCTCTAGTATGCCCCAACCATAATAACAGACACAACAATGTTGTCTACATAGATATCTACAGTATGTATACTCACTGGCCACGTTATTAGTTACACCTTGCTAGTACCTGGTTGGATGGTTGGACCCCCTTTTGCCTTTGTTCTTGGTGGCATAGATACAACAAGGTGTTGGAAACGTTCCTCAGAGATTTTGCTCCATAGTGACATGATAGCATCACGCAGTTGCTGCAGATTTGTCGGCTGCACATCCATGATGCGAATCTCCTGTTCCACTACATACCAAAGGTGCTCTATTGGATGAGATGTGGTGAGTGTGGAGGCCATTGGAGTACAGAGACCTCATTGTCCAGTGGTGAGATGATTGGAGCTTTGTGACATGGTGCATTATCCCGTTGGAAGGAGCCATCAGAAGATGGGGACAATGACAATGCAATACTCAGGTAGGCCGTGGTGTTTAAACGATGCTCAGTCGGTACTAAGGGGCCCAAAGTATAAGAAAATATCCCCCACACCATTACACCCCCACCACCAGCCTGAACCGGTGATACAAGGCCGGATGGATCCATGCTTTCATGTTGTTTACGCCAAATTTTGACCCTACCATCTGAATGTCGCAGCTGAAATCGAGACTCATCAGACCAGGCAATGTTGACATTTTTGCAGATTTATTAAAAAAGAAAAACTGAAATATCAAATGGTCCTAAGTATTCAGACCCTTTGCTGTGACACTCATCTTTAACTCAGGTGCTGTACATTTCTTCTGATCATTCTTGAGATGGTTCTACACCTTCATTTGAGTCCAGCTGTGTTTGATTATACTGATTGGACTTGATTAGGAGAGCCACACACCTGGCTATATAAGACCTTACAGCTCACAGTGCATGTCAGAGCAAATAAGAATCATGAGGTCAAAGTAACTGCCTGAAAAGCTCAGAGACAGAATTGTGGCAAGGCACAGATCTGGCCAAGGTTACAAAAACATTTCTGCTGCACTTAAGGTTCCTAAGAGCACAGTGGCCTCCATAATCCTTAAATGGAAGACGTTTGGGATGACCAGAATCCTTCCTAGAGCTGGCCGTCCGGCCAAACTGAGCTATCGGGGGAGAAGAGCCTTGGTGAGAGAGGTAAAGAAGAGCCCAAAGATCACTGTGGCTGAGCTCCAGAGATGCAGTCAGGAGATGGGAGAAAGTTGTAGAAAGTCAACCATCACTGCAGCCCTCCACCAGTCGGGGCATTATGGCAGAATGGCCCGACGGAAGCCTCTCCTCAGTGCAAGACACATGAAAGCTTGCATGGAAGGACTCCAAGATGGTGAGAAATAGGATTCTCTGGTCTGATGAGACCAAGATAGAACTTTTTGGCCTTAATTCTAAGCTGTTTGTGTGGAGAAAACCAGGCACTGCTCATCACCTGTCCAATACAGTCCCAACAGTGAAGCATGGTGGTGGCAACATCATGCTGTGACGGTGTTTTTCAGCTGCAGGGACAGGATGACTGGTTGCAATCGAGGTAAAGATGAATGCGGCCAAGTACAGGGATATCCTGGACGAAAACCTTCTCCAGAGTGCTCAGGACCTCAGATTGGGCTGAAGGTTTACCTTCCAACAAGACAATGGCCCTAAGCACACAGCTAAAATAAGGAAGGAGTGGCTTCACAACAACTCTGTGACTGTTCTTGAATGGCCCAGCTAGAGCCCTGATTTAAATCCAATTGAGCATCTCTGGAGAGACCTAAAAATGGCCGTCCACCAACGTTTACCATCCAACCTGACAGAACTGGAGAGGATCTGCAAGGAGGAATGGCAGAGGATCCCCAAATCCAGGTGTGAAAAACTTGTTGCATCTTTCCCAAAAAGACTCGTGGCTGTATTAGATCAAAAGGGTGCTTCTACTAAATACTGAGCAAAGGGTCTGAATACTTAGGACTAGGGATGAGCTTCGACTCGAACATCGGCTGTTCGATCGTTCGCCGAATTGCGAACGTTATGGGCCGTTCGTGCCAAATTTGTGTGGCGCGTCACGGCCCATAAATTCACTGCGGCATCGCAGTGCATTGCTGGCTGATGATTGGCCAAGCATGCACTATGACCTACATGCTTGGCCAATCACAGCGTCGTCGGTAGAGAGAGCTGTAATTGGCCAAAGCCAGGGTGGCTTTGGCCAATTATGGCTCAGGGGGTTTAGAACACGCCCCACACTATATAAGGCAGCCTGCACGGCGGCCCTGTGTAGTGTGTTCCGGCGTGCTGAGAGATAGAGAGAGAGACAGTGTCATTTCATTTGAGTTAGATAGATTAGGCAGGACAGTCAGTGAGTTAGCTGCACTTACAGTGTATTGTGTATGTATATGCATCCCAGGTGTTGCATATATATATATATACACTGTATTCAGTTTAGCTAGATCCGTTCCTGTTATCTTCCTACTGACAGGCAGGCTTGTCTAGTTACAGTATTTACAGCTACCTGAAGAAAATTGCTGGTGTTCTTTTGATCCTATTAGTACCACACTCAGGCAGCTAGACTATTTACGGTTAGTGTAGTGCGTCCTCCTCACAGTGTTCAGTTAAAGCTAAAAGTTAGTTTAGTGTGACCTCTGCACAGTGTTTAGCTAAAACTACAAGTTAGTGTACTGCACAGTGTTGAGCTAAAGCTACAAGTTAGGGTAGTGCGTCCTCCTCACAGTGTTCAGCTAAAGCTACAAGTTAGGGTAGTGCGTCCTCCTCACAGTGTTCAGCTAAAACTACAAGTTAGTGTAGTGCGACCTCTGCACAGTGTTCAGCTAAAGCTACAAGTTAGTGTAGTGCATCCTCCTCACAGTGTTCAGCTAAAACTACAAGTTAGTGTAGTGAGACCTCTGCACAGTGTTCAGCTAAAGCTACAAGTTAGTGTAGTGCATCCTGCTCACAGTGTTCAGCTAAAACTACAAGTTAGTGTAGTGCGACCTCTGCACAGTGTTCAGCTAAAGCTACAAGTAAGTGTAGTGCGTCCTCCTCACAGTGTTCAGCTAAAACTACAAGTTAGTGTAGTGCGACCTCTGTACAGTGTTCAGCTAAAGCTACAAGTTAGTGTAGTGTGTCCTCCTCACAGTGTTCAGCTAAAACTATAAGTTAGTGTAGTGAGACCTCTGCACAGTGTTCACCTAAAGCTACCTGTAGAAGGTTGGTGGTGTTTTCCTGATCCTATTACTACCGCAGGCAGCTAAATAAGCTACAAGTTAGTGTAGTGCGAGCTCTGCACAGTGTTCACCTAAAGCTACCTGTAGAAGGTTGGTGGTGTTTTCCTGATCCTATCACTACCGCAGGCAGCTAAATAAGCTACAAGTTAGTGTAGTACGAGCCCTGCACAGTGTTCACCTAAAGCTACCTGTAGAAGGTTGGTGGTGTTTTCCTGATCCTATTACTACCGCAGGCAGCTAAATAAGCTACAAGTTAGTGTAGTACGAGCCCTGCACAGTGTTCACCTAAAGCTACCTGTAGAAGGTTGGTGGTGTTTTCCTGATCCTATTACTACCGCAGGCAGCTAAATAAGCTACAAGTTAGTGTAGTGCGAGCTCTGCACAGTGTTCACCTAAAGCTACCTGTAGAAGGTTGGTGGTGTTTTCCTGATCCTATTACTACCGCAGGCAGCTAAATAAGCTACAAGTTATTTTTTGTTGAGCTCTGCACAGTGTTCACCTAAAGCTACCCGTAGAAGGTTGGTGGTGTTTTCCCTATCCTATTACTACCGCAGGCAGCTAAATAAGCTACAAGTTAGTGTAGTGCGAGCTCTGCACAGTGTTCACCTAAAGCTACCTGTAGAAGGTTTGTGGTGTTTTCCTGATCCTATCACTACCGCAGGCAGCTAAATAAGCTACAAGTTAGTGTAGTGCGAGCTCTGCACAGTGTTCACCTAAAGCTACCTGTAGAAGGTTGGTGGAGTTTTCCTGATCCTATTACTACCGCAGGCAGCTAAATAAGCTACAAGTTATTTTTTGGCGAGCTCTGCACAGTGTTCAGCTAAAGCTACCTGTAGAAGGTTGGTGGTGTTCTCATACTACAGTATCAGTACATATATATATATATATATATATATATATATATATATATATATCTCAACTTGGTGCAGCTACAGGCCATTAGTATGTCTGGAAGGCCAACAAGGAGAGGTAGACATTCACAAGCCAATAAAAGAGGGCAAGCAGGCTCTGTGTCTAGAGGCAACAGTGCTGGTCGTGGAGACGGTGCATCCTCATCAGCATGTGGCTGTGGGACACGCTCGGCCTTTTTTTCGGCAGCTGGCTGTGTTGAGCCGCAACATGCGGAAGACTTGGTCGAGTGGATGACCAAGCCGTCCTCATCATCCTCTCTCACCCATGCTCAGGGTACTTTGTCTGGCAAAGCAGTGGCCTCTTCTCTCGGCTTAATGTCATCAGTGACTCCTTTCCTAGCCCCACCATGATCTCCTGAGGAGTCCCTCAAACTGTTTGACCACAGTGTTGGGTACATGCTCCAGGAGGATGCCCAGGGTTTGGAAGGCTCTGATGATGATACTGAGCTATATGAAGGCAGTAACGTGAGCACAGACAGAGGGGGTGCCCAAGAAGGACAGCAATCTGGCAGTCATGCTCCCCCTGCTGCAGCATACTGCCAGGTTTGCTCCAGTGATGAGGAGGGAGGGGATGATGAGGTCACTGACTCATTGTGGGTGCCTGATAGGAGAGAGGAGGAGGAGGAGGAGGCGGCACATCACCAATGAGGCAGGATGCCCTCCAGGAGCCAGCCTATGGGCAGCACACTGACTGCATCACACCCCAAAGCTCCGCATGTGCAGGGCGCTGCAGTCTCTGCGCGTTATTCAAAAAGCTCTTTGGTGTGGGCCTTTTTTGAGACAAGTGCATCAGATCGCACCTCTGCTATTTGCAACATATGTCTCAAGCGTATCTCGCGTGGCCAAAACATCTCCCGCTCGGGCACCACATGCTTGACCAGACATATGTTGACCTGCCATGCAGTTCGTTGGCAAGCGTATCTAAAAGACCCACACCAAAGAACAAAGAGGACCTCTCCTTGCTTCTCATCAGCTGAGATCTCCACTATACCTTCAGTCCTCTCTGAGACCTGCACTGAGAGGAATGAAGGTGTAGAATTAGGTGTGTCACAGCCAAGTACTTGTGGGCAATCTGCTTTTGGTACACCGACGTCAGATTGTACCAGGCAAATTTGCCTGCCCCAGCTGCTGCACCACCGAAAGAAGTTCACTCCCAGCCATCCACATGCCCAGCGGTTGAATGCTAGCTTGGCAAAATTGCTAGCACTTCAACTGTTGCCTTTTCAGTTGGTAGACTCTGCCCCCTACTGTGAGTTTGTGGAATGTGCGGTTCCTCAGTGGTAGATACCCAAACGCCACTTTTTCTCACGGAAGGCGATTCCGGCTCTCTACCGGCATGTGGAAGGCAATGTCTTGGCCTCGCTGGACAGGGCGGTCAGCAGTAAGGTGCATATTATCGCTGACTCATGGTCCAGCAGGCATGGACTTGGACGTTACCTAAGTTTCACCGTGCATTGGGTGACTGCTGGCAGCTGGGAAGGATGCAGGACAAGGTGCAGTAGCGTTGGAGGTTGTTCCGCCACCACGCCTCCAAAATGCCACTACTAATGATTGTGACACACCTCTCTCCCCCACCCCCTCCTCTTCTTCTTCCTCCATGGCCTCTTCCTGTGCTTTGTCCTCAGAACCAGCGGTGCTCCGTAGCCGTTCAAGGGGCTACACAAGTATAGAGGTTCTGTCAGCTCTGCAGGGGGCAGGTTCAGAGGTGGTTGACGCCACGCCAACTTAAGGCAGGATTGGTTGTTTGCGACAATGGCACCAACCTCCTCTCTGCTCTCTGACAGGGACAAATGACCCATGTGCCCTGTTTAGCTCACGTCCTTAACTTGGTGGTGCAGCGGTTCTTTAACTTGGTGGTGCAGCGGTTCTTGGGCAGGTACCCAGGCTTACAGGATGTCCTGAGGCAGGCCAGGAAAGTCTGTGTGCATTTCCGCCGGTCATATAATGCCAGTGCTCGGCTGGCAGACCTCCAAAAGTTTAACCTGCCCAAGAACCGCCTAATCTGTGACATGCCCACCAGGTGGAACTCAACGTTGGCCATGCTGCATCGGCTGCACACGCAGCAGAGGGCCATCAATGAGTACCTGTGCGACTATGGCACCAGGACAGGGTCAGGGAAGCTTGTTTTTTTTTCCCCACGCCAGTGGGCCATGATCAGGGATGCATGCACTGTCCTGTCACCATTTGAGGAGGCCACGAGGATGGTGAGCAGTGACAGTGCATGCATCAGTGACACTGTTCCCCTTGTCCACCTGTTGGAGCACACGCTGCGTGGAATAATGGACAGGGCACTTGAGGCAGAACAGAGGCAAGAAGAGGAGGACTTCCTTAGCTCTCAAGGCCCCCTTTATCCAGACAGTGTTCCTGCGTGCCCGCCGATCACACAGGAAGAGGAGGAGGAGGAGGAGGAGGAGGAGGAGGATTGTGTCAGTATGGAGGTGGAGCCTGGCACTCAGCATCAGCAGCAGTCTTTAAGGGATCAGTCCCAAGAAACACATGGACTTGTACGTGGCTGGTAGGAGGTGGCTGCAGACCATGTCATCCTTAGTGACCCAGAGGACACCGGACCGAATGCCTCAGCAAACCTATGCTGCATGGCCTCCCTGATCCTGCAAAGCCTGCGTAAGGATCCTCGTATTCGTGGTATCAAAAAGAAGGACCAGTACTGGCTGGCAACCCTCCTTGATCCACGTTACAAGGGTAAGGTTGCGGACCTTATCTTGCCATTGCAGAGGGAGCAGAGGATGAAACATCTTCGGGAGGCCTTGCAGAAAGGTCTGTGCAACGCGTTCCTAGGGACTGGGAGGTTACAAACTCCTGTTTCTGGACAACGTGTTGCTGAGGCTTCGGTCGGTCAAAGAAGGAGCAGTGGAGAAGGTCGTCTGACCGATGCGTTCAGACAATTTTTTGGTCCGCAGCCCCAAGGTATGATCGGTTCCAGCAACCATCGCCAGCGTCTGTTTTACATGGTGCAGGAATACCTAGGGGCAAGATCTGACTTGGACACCTTTCCCACCGAAAATCCTCTGGGTTACTGGGTCTTGAGGATGGATCACTGGCCAGAGCTTGCACAGTATGCAATTGAGCTACTGGCCTGTCCTGCATCCAGCGTTCTTTCGGAATGCACATTCAGTGCTGCTGGAGGCTTTGTAACCGATCACAGGGTGCGTCTGTCCACCGACTCGGTCTATCGACTGACCTTCATAAAAATGAATCAGTCTTGGATCACCACCAGCTACCAAGCACCTGATGCTAATGTAACCAAATAATTTTTTTTTAAATCTCAGATCCCTTCAAAGACTGCCTATGCTGATGCTGAGTGACTATCCTGAGTAATTATCCTCTTCCTCCTCAATGATCACGCTGATAGCTTGTAAGAACATTTTTGGTTCTGGGCGCCACCACCAGTGCCTAAGACCCAATTTTTCAGCCTCTGTTTAACAGGGGCGTGTAATTACAATTTTTGATGCAATACTTTGCAGCAGGGCTCGTTCCTGCATTCCAACTAGAGTATCTGTGAGGGGTTGCAGTGTTGTGGCACCAGCACCAGTGCCTAAGGCCCAATTTTTCAGCCCCTGTTTAACAGGGGCGTGTAATTACAATTTTTGATGCAATACTTTGCAGCAGGGCTCGTTTCTGCATTCCAACTAGAGTATCTGGGAGGGGTTGCAGTGTTGTGGCACCAGCACCAGTGCCTAAGACCCAATTTTTCAGCCCCTGTTTAACAGGGGCGTGTAATTACAATTTTTGATGCAATACTTTGCAGCAGGGCTCGTTTCTGCGTTCCAACTAGAGTATCTGTGAGGGGTTGCAGTGTTGTGGCACCAGCACCAGTGCCTAAGGCCCAATTTTTCAGCCCCTGTTCAACAGGTGCATGTAATTACAATTCTTGATATAATATTTCACAGCAGGGCCCGTTTCTGCGCCCACCAAGAGCGAGTGAGGACTTACAGTGTTGTGGCACTAGCACCACCACCACCAAAGGCCAAATTTTTCTGCCCCTGTTCAACAGGGGCATGTAATTACAATTCTTGATCTAATATTTCACAGCAGGGCCCTGTGAGGGCTTACAGTGTTGTGGCCACAAAAACACCTAAGGCCCAAATTTCTGCTGAGTATATAGGGCAGGCCCCTACTTTCAAACATCCAACTTACAAACGACTCCTACTTGCAAACGGAAGGAGACAACAGGAAGTGAGATGAAATCTACCCCTAGGAAGGGAAATTCTCTCCTGTAAGAGTTAATATGGGGAAAAACGTTTCTCCTTTCCACTGATGCTTTATCACCAATCCTTGTTTCACAAAGAAACCCAAACTTTCAAGAAACATTTGTCATTGGGACAAAAAATGAGGTGAAATCTTCTGAAGAGGAGCACAGACAGCAAAACAAATGTCACAGGGGTGATAACCCTTCCCTATGTTTTCCAAAAAGCTTAAAATAGATTTTTTGTCTGGAGCTAAACACGTTAAAAATGTACCCGTTCAAAATTACAAACAGATTCTACTTAACAACAAACCTACAGTCCCTTTCTTGTTTGCACCGCCTTTATACTGCTGTTCAAAGTATATAGGGGCTGGTGTCCCCACGCCTTTCCTTTTTTTAATTTAGATGCGGGGTTCCCCTTAATATCCACACAAGACCCAAAGGGCCTGGTAATGGGCTGGGTAGCCATGCTGTTTGTCTCACTGATTTTTATCCATATTGCCAGGACCGGACATTACATTAAAGCCGCAAGCAGCTTTAAATTACTTTTTTTCCTTTAAAAATGACATTTTGTGCAGGGACAGTTTTAAGCACGGGAAACACGCACCACTTTACAGGCATATCATAGACACCCCCCAGGTACAATATTTAAAGGAATTTTTCACTTTTATTTTTAACTTTAAGCATCATTAAATCACTGCTCCCGAAAAAACGGCCGTTTTTAAACATTTTTTTTGCATTGATACATATCCCCTGGGGCAGGACCCGGGTCCCCAAACCCTTTTTAGGACAATACCATGCAAATTAGCCTTTAAAATGAGCACTTTTGATTTTGAACGTTGGAGTACAATAGAAGTCAATGGTGTTCTAACGTTCGTGCGAATTTTCGGTCCGTTCGCAGGTTCTGGTGCGAACCGAACCGGGGGGTGTTCGGCTCATCCCTACTTAAGGACCATGTGATATTTCAGTTTTTCTTTTTTAATAAATCTGCAAAAATGTCAACAATTCTATGTTTTTTCTGTCAATATGGGGTGCTGTGTGTACATTAATGAGGAAAAAAATGAACTTAAATGATTTTAGCAAATGGCTGCAATATAACAAAGAGTGAAAAATGTAAAGGGGTCTGAATACTTTCCGTCCCCACTGTATATATATATATATATATATATATATATATATACTGTATATCCATCAACTTGGCATTTTAAATTTTACCCATTCATTATTATTTCAGACAGGCGTTTTCTCACTGGTGGTTCCTAGTAGAAAAAAGAAACATTTTTGTCCGATGCATCAAAGCTTAATAGGACAGGAGGACCAGCAATATGAGAACTTTGAAGCATGCAGAGATCAAATGATCAAAAAAACCCCACAGGACAAATTTCTGAAAGCACACTATGTATACACTCAGCGGTATGTAACAGGTTGAATTTCTAACAAGTACAATAAGTCAAGGACACAACATATTTTTTTATTTTTTTGTCAATGTTGGAGGGGGGGCAAACAAGCAGGTGACTCTGCAATAATGTGAAAGTTTTTCTTCGTGAAAAGAACAGTTGACATACTGTACGGTCCCATTTTAACAAATAGACACACAGCTATTACAAGAGTAAAAAATGTGCAAATGATATTGTCAGGAGAACAACGGCCATAGCGCAGGTGAAATCTCAAGGCGCATACAGATGAAGGCCTGCGGGGTGCTCATTTTGCTGGTCATAGCCATGCGCATATGTGCTCGCATGTGCACAACCGCGAGGGGGGCTGTGCGAGCACAACCGCAGCTGACAGCGGCGCCAAATGGAATATTTAACTTCAGCAGTTGTACTAGTCAGTGCTGTCTGATCTACAGCTTTCACTGTGTTCCCATGCCTGTCCCTGTATCTTGACCCACCTTTGGCATGAATTAAAGAGGAGACTGGGAGCCAGGCCTTCTCGTCCAACATCAGTGCCTGACCTCACAAATGCGCTTCTGGAAGAATGGTCAAACATTCCCATAGACACACTCCTAAACCTTGTGGACGGCCTTCCCAGAAGAGTTGAAGCTGTTATAGCTGCAAAGGGTGGGCCAACCTAATATTGAACCCTACGGACTAAGACTGGGATGGGATTAATGTTCATGTGCGTGTAGGCAGGCGTCCCAATACTTTTGGTAATATAGTGTATATTGCTTTTCTTTAACATCTCAGTGATATGGCAGCAATTCACACCTTGAATAAAGGGATTAACACCTATGCAGAGTTTCTGTCAACACAGGATGGGATTATGTAATTAAAACATAAGGGTTCAACACCTTTCACACCTCCCATCCTGTTCTTGGCGAATCATTATATTCCATGGTGATTGGATTGAGGTGTCTTTGCTACATTTGTGGTAGTGCTGGGGTAGGTTCCCGAAACTCATTAAAGATTAATTCCACTTTTGTTGAGAAAAAAACAATCCCCTCTGGCTGTTCTATGTACTTTGCAAGGACTTTAACAAACTTTGTTGCAGATTCCTACCTTTGGTTATTCTGAAGAAATCCCTGTGTGTTTGTCTGTGTCCATGTGGTAAGTGAATCTAATGGGAGTGGTTTCATAATTATCAACCAACCGCTGCACCTGCAGGGCTCTAATGAGGAAAATTGCAGGGTCTGCATCCCTTTAGACATGATTTCCTGTTGGGGGTATCTTACCAAAAATTATATTTTTGTTGCAGGGGATGCCTGATATTTGATTTGTATCTTAGTGTAGAGCCAATCACACAAGCAGGAAATTACCGTATTTATCGGCGTATAACATACACTTTTTTCCCCTTAAAATCAGGGGAAAATCGTGGGTGCGTGTTATACGCCAATCCCCCGCCCATTTGTGAGCCTCTCGGCGGCTTTCGGCCGTTCTCGGCGGCTTTCGGACGCTCTCGGCAGCTCTCACAGTTCCGCGTGAGCAGCCAGAAGCCGCCGAGAACGGCCGAGAGCGGCTGAAAGCCACCGAGAATGGCCGAGAGCGACCGAGAATGGCGGCGCCATTTTTAAATGGGAGTTCAGTGTACTGACAAGTAAAACTGACACAGGGGCAAGGCTGCAATGATGTACACTGACACGGCTGCAATAATGTACACTGACAAGGCTGCAATGATGTACACTGACAAGGCTGCAATGATGTACACTGACAAGGCTGCAATGATGTACACTGACAAGGCTGCAATGATGGACAAGGCTACAGCTGGACACTGACAATGCTACACTGACACTGACAAGGCTGCAGATGGACACTGATAAGGCTGCATTGATGGGCATTTAAATGTAAGGTTTTTTTCCTTAAACTTCCCTCCTAAAAGTTTTTTTCCTTAAAACTCCCTCCTAAACTTGGGGTGCATGTTATACGCCGGCGCGTGTTATACGCCAATCAATTTTTTTGGCCATATTGCATTTTACAGAAAATGGCAGCACTGCAGATTGAAAAGGAAAGGTAATTTTTAATAGCATTCAATTACAACAAAAATTAAGTTGCAGTTGTATATGCTATAATTTTTTATGTGCTATTTATTTTCCACAAAAGTGGAGTTACCCTTTAAAAGCAAAGAAATGGCTTGAAGGTTCTTATTTACCCAGGTCTTAACATATCTTGTAGAAGTTAGTAGAGATGGGAAGGCCTGGAAAAAATTGTTTTTTTTTCAAAGCCATTTTTTTTACCGGAACTATTTGAAAAAAAAAAAAAGAAATGTGGAATACATTATTTTACCATAATAAGTAATATATCTATGCCATGGTATTCAAACTATATAACATGAACACTTTAATGAAAGTTTTCTGAGACTTGATGTAAAGTCTTCAATTATTGCATGCTCTCTCAGCTAAAGACAAGCAATTCATGGAACACAATTCAAGTAACACTGTACTTCTCAATACAATTATCAAACAAGAGAAATATGCATTTCTGCCACTAGAGGGCATTGCAGGGGGAAGGCCCCAGTTTAGTTTGCTTGTGGGCTCCATCTTATACCTAATACAGTTGGATGATTGTTAGGATACAGTAGATGATAATTTCTGTCCTCTCAGGCCTTGATTGACAGGTAAGAGGGTAAATTTGTCTGACAAATTAGTTTATCTTATTTAACTTTTAAATGATTCCTATTTTTCCCTCTGCAGGGGTATCTGCCACGGATCCTCCATTGGACTTCTAGAGTGGCCTCCGCCTATGCAATTTTCTCCGAGGGTGCTTGAGGACCCCGGGCATATCTTGCTAGCTCACAGAACTGGAACACATTTGCCACCGGGGGGTGGAGCCAGTCCGCCATAGTCTCTCGATGATTTCTGCCTCTTTGACTTGCCTGGCGGAGGGGTATGTTCCACCTTTCCTTTCTAAATGGGAGTCAGACTTAGGTTAATTCACTTAGGTTAATTCACTGACTCTCAGAAGGAGAAGATCCTTCACTTTGCCCAGAAGTTATCCATAGCTACCAGAGTCCAGGAGACCTGTTATAAGATTTTGACCAGATGGTACAGAGTACCTAGTACGTTGCATTGTTTATTCTCTCAGGTCCCTAGTTTGTGGTACTGCTGAGGGAATGATGCTTCACATATTCTGGGATTGCCCTAAACTTCAGCCTTTCTAGAGCGAGGTGATCGGCATGATCAAGCACCTGACAAATGTAGATCTAGAGGGGAACCCTGCAGCTTGTCTATGCCATCTTTCAAGGCCTCCCTTACCATCCAGTTGCTGAATACGGCTAAGGCATGTCCCCCTCTGTTGGAGATCGGAAAACCCCCCATCATAATCCTTGTGGTTTTCTACAGTAAATGAACTAAGAGATATGGAGGACCTCACCGCCACCTTGCACAACTGGGAGAAGACCTTCCGCGAGACCTGGAAACTTTGGCATCACTAAGCGTATACTGATGCCTATCTTCAAGAAATGGCACAACCAGACTTGATTTCCTGAATTTTGCCCCCGCTCCCCAGGCGAGAGGCCCAATCTTTCTATTCTGCATTCTCATCTGCCTGTTTTTCTGATTCTGTTTATATTATGCTCTGGGGTTGCCAGTTCCCTGTACCTTTTACCCCTTCTCACAGTCCCCCTTCTTTACATTTACATTTTTAGCTCAGGTGTGGGCTGTTTGGTTAGATAACTGTATATCTCTGTGAATATCCTAACCACATCATGGTCTCATTTCTGGGCCAAGGGACCCATTGGGCAGTAATGTCACCTGTTATGTTGTTAAAAAAGTTCTGATTTACTTTGCCCTACCTTATTTTACCATACTTTGTTTGCATATATGACTATATGTAATGGGTCTTCTATGTAGTTACTCGATGGTCTCCCCCGATCTCTAAGTATACTACAATTTTCACAACCGGACTATGGCCTCAGGGTCACTCAAATTGTAAAGTGCTGGGGGTGATGTGTTATGATTGCTCATGTGTGACCCTCCTCTTTTGATACATGGATTTCCTACTGTTTATACCGTACCTTCTGACTGTTATATGCAAACATCTTTGAAAATAAAGGAATTACAAAGAAAAATAAATAAATGATTCCTATTAATGCTCTCCACTACCACAGTATAATGTTTACCTATAGTATGGTCAGTAAATATTCTTTTCTTTTCCTCCTCTCAGTAAAATGGTGAGACCAACACCTATAGAATAGAAACATTTCCACAGTGAGAGCAAAGCTGAAAATATTGTGAGGAGAAATATTCTTTTCCAAATGCTACAAGGATGACAAAACACATCCTGGCATCCCGGGGGAGCCCTAAAGATACTAAAAAAAAACTTTATGGAATGAAATGATGAGAACCAGAATGAAAGTGGGTGAAGCTTTTCCCTCCAGAGTTTTCATTCCAGAAACACTCTTTCTGCAGCTTCTGGATCATTACAAAGTGTTTCTTCACCAGCAACATCTTCAAGTTAGCAAGTGTTACAAACCACGACCTCCCAAAAATACACAATCCCTTCATTGATAGAAAAAAATTACACCTGAAAATCAGGAGAACATTTATTAAGCTCTTGCAAGAGCAATATATGCTTCTGGACCAGCATTGCCAATAATAGAAAATGCATATTAGCAGGAAGCTTTTACATTATTATGAGGTAAGGGGGGGGGGCACCTGTTCTTAACATATACAGTCCTTATTCCATTTGTAATAAAAACTAAGTTTAGTTTATTTACTGAATAAGCTGTACTTTTTATTTCAAGCATAAAACTTTTATATACACTGCACCTTCCCAGTGTAACGTAATGACTTTCAATTTGTAAAACTGCTCCACACTGAAGCTTTAAAAATGTTCCCCTAAAATTCCCCATGGCTTTAACATTCCCGGAAATGTTACATCTCTAGTAGTTAGTTAATTTATCTTGTAGTCGCATTGTCAGCACCCGGATCTGAACCTGAAACCTCTGCTGAGTCTGGTAGTATCTTTTCATGCTGAGCCACATGATATGCTCTTTTCATGAACTTCCTTTTTAGGCCATGCCTCTGCACCTCCTGTTTGCCAGTTTATTGTGCTCTCTCTAGCCAATATCTTGCTCTTGTCACTACTGTTGCCGTCTGTATCTTTGCTACCATTCGTTGTGACCTTTGGTTTGTTCCTTGACTATGCTTCCAATTGATTTTGCCAATAAATTACCATGAGGAAGCCCCAGTGGGTGAAGCATGTTGCTAACTTACAAAGTCAAATCACTGCATCTATGAACGTACCAACAACCATGTACCAAAAATGTGTATACATTTTAACACAATATGGTTTTTAAATATTGTAATCAATAAAATGTTGAATTTTTAATCTGTCATGTTCCATGTGTGAATATATAAATCTCAGCACCCTTTAAAAACCCCATTTATCTATTTTTGTGCTTTAATCAATACTGAAGGGATGTGGTGCTATAGACATAAGTGTCATTCACCCAAACCATAGGAACTTCATTGTCAGAAGGAGAATTAAAGCGGAGTTCAGCCCAAAAATGGAACTTTGGCTTTTCCGGTTCCTCCCCCCCCTCCAGTGTCACGTTTGGCACCTTTCAGGGGGGAGCAGATACGAGTCCCACATGCACAGTAGGGAACCAGGAAGTGAAGCCGCAAGGCTTCATTTCCTGATTCCCTTACCGAGGATGGCGGCGGCAGCCATCATCGCGGGCACCCTGGACAGGTAAGTGTCCTTATTTTAAAAGTCAGCAGCTGCAGTATTTGTAGCTGCTGACTTTAAAAAAAAAAAATTAGGCGGAACTCTGCTTTAAGTGAAAGTAAAAAAAAAAAAGAAGAAGGAGGAGGGTAGTAAGAATGTGCACATGGTCGGCATGGTCGGCACTAGTACTGCTGCTAAACAGCCTATTTAGGCTAGACTATGGCTTTAACAGATTGTTGAATCTCCAGCTAGTTTCTGCTTTATCTGTGCCCTGGCCTGCTATATTTGCCTTCCCGTGAATAACTCGGCTTGCCCCTGACCTGTCTCTTGATTCCTGCTTGCTGTGACCCCGACTTGTACACTGACTCTGCTCCTGTCTTGCATTTCTGTACCTTGCAGCCTGGCTGTTTACCGATCCTGGCTTGTATCCTGACTCTGCCTCTGATATTCTTGTAGCTCATTGCCCGGCTGTTGATGACCTTTTGGCTGGTGTCCTGGCTACAGTCCTGTCTTCCAATCAAGTGTCACCATGTTTCATTTATTGGTTCCTGCCTGGAGATCTGCGGTCCTTCAAACACCAGCTGGTGCTGTCCATTACACTCGCCCTCTTGCCATTCCGTGCCCTCACACCTCCTACCTTTACTACCAGGGGTGTTGGACAGTTGGTAGTAAGAGGGGGCCAGGGGGCCACCTTTTGGCTGTGTTTTGGCTACATTCTTGTCTTCCAATCAAGTGTCACCATGTTCCTGCCTGGTGATCTACGGTCCTGCAAACACCAGCTGGCGCTGCCCATTACACTGGCCCTCTTGCCACTCTCTGCCCTCACACCTCCTATCATCACTACCAGGGGTGTTGGACAGTTGGTAGTAAGAGGGGGGCCAGAGGTTTCTATCTCCCACCGCTATGTACCTCAGTGTAGTGCTCCAATTGGGGCAGAATCTCCTAGTATGGCCTTGCCGGCCAGTCCGGAAATAGAGCAGGAGAAGCATGCCTCATTAAATTTGCCCTGAACGGGATGCAAGTCATCATGATTGCAGCATGCAAAAAGCCTCTTCTAGCTGTATATTAGACTTCAGACTTGGTTGACAGCTCAGCTACCTGTTTTTACTTCCACCCATATGAAAGAGGCCTCAATATTTTTTGACATTTTGACACTTCCTTGCCTATTAGCCCAGAAAATGGACATTTTCAATTTGACAGATTTGACTCCCATTGATATCAATGGGGTTGGGGATTGACATCTGAAGTTCAGTGAACCCCCTGCCGAAACAATCTATTTTATTTTTACTATATGTCTTATTCATATCTCAATGTACATGTCCTACATTTTCAAGCAGCACCTAAAAAGTCCCATTTCTCATTTCTGTTGGTTCTTTTTGATTCAGACAACCTTTTAAACCCACCAGAGGCAACAGATCACTGGTCTAAACCTTGGCTCTTGGTGTTCCTTCCTCACTTTTCTCTTGTTTCAGAAACGTTTTTATTTCTCTGAAGAAAAACATCTTTGGAAACAGGATGTCCTAAAATATTACAAAATAATCCACAATAACATTTGAATAATCATCCAATAATGCCGAACATTTTACCATCTGTGGTTTAATTTCTTATTATTACCCCGAAGAGCGATGAAAGGCGCGGTAGATCTGGCTAAACGGAATAGACTGGAGCTCATTTAACAGATCTTTGTAACATAAACTGTTACCAATTATTTTTAATGATTCATATGACATTAGTTTTATTATCTATGGGGCTGAATTTCTCGATTGCTATTTTCTATTTTTTTTTTTTTGCAGCGTCTCTCTTTTCTATTCACTTCTTCGATATCAGGAGCTCAGCTGTGTGTTTGCTTTAGCTTGTTTGTCACTCGCAGACAAACAGCGGGAGAAGAGGAAGAGAATGGAAGGAAAAGCAATATATCCAAGCCGGTCTGTTTTTTTTTTTCTCTTTAAAGTGGACATTCAAAGTGTCTTAGTGGTTAGACTTTCTTGTATTTTTTTAGTCTTTTATTTTGTCTTCTGGTAAAGGAAAAAAACAGATTTACTAACAAAAAAATAAATAAGAGATGTAAACACGTCACTAAAATTTTGTATAAGCTTTAATATTTGAATGTCATTTCATAAGTCATTTTCAATATCTTTAATTAAAATAATACCTGGTGATCCTGCCATGAAGCTCCATTCCTGTACCTCGCTGCCTGGCTGTTTACCGATCCTAGCTTATATCCTGCCTCTGCCCCTGCCTCTGTCTCTGCCTGATGTTCTCATACCTCGTTGCCCGGTTGTTGATGACCTTTTGGCTGGTGCCCTGGCTACATTCATGTCTTCCAATCAAGTGTCATCATGTTCCAGTTTTTGGCTCCTGCCTGGTGATCTACGGTCCTGCAAACACCAGCTGGAGCTGCCCATTACATTGGCTCCCTTGCCCCTTTGTGCCGTCATACCTCCTATCATCACTACCAGGGGTGTTGGACAAGAGGTGCAAGAGAAGCCCCCTCTCCAACCTAATCTCCACCAGGTATGTGACAAGTACACCATATTAAAGGCATCTCTGCATCTCAAGCACTCAACAGGCTTTCTTTTTTCTTTGCTTGAAACCAAGTCCAAACACCCCCTCCTCCCCACCAACGAGGAACCTAGGTCTGGGTTTCCTAAGGAATTGAGAGTGACCTTTTCATCCTGCATGGGGACAGGGCTATTCTCCGCAAGGGTCCAAATGCACACTCTGAAGGTTGTGTTGAACATAATAATTGGTTACATGCAACCTTACCAAATATACACTAAATCTGTCTATCGTTTCAAACATTTTCTATGTTATACATTACAGGCCTTTTTTTCTTCTTTGCTGTAAATGTAACCACCAGTTGGCATGCATGGTACTCATTGTGATGTTTGTAGGGGGCAGTGATACACTTCAAGAAAACAAGTTTAAGGCTACTTTCGGACTGGGGTGGGCGGGCGTCAACGGTAAAGTGTTGTTGTAGCGAAGCTATATTTACCGTCGTAAAGCGACGCTATATTTGGCTGCTAGTGGGGCGGTTTTAACCCCCGCTAGTGGCCGAAAAAGGGTTAAAACCGCCCACAAAGCGCTGCTGCCCCATTGTTTTCAATGGGAATGGACGCTTTAGGAGCGGTGAATAAACCGCTCCTATAGCGCTGCAAAGATGCGGCTTGCAGGACTTTTTTGACCGTCCTGCAAGCGCACCGCTCCAGTGTGAAAGCCCTTGGGCTTTCACATTGGAGTGAATTGAGCGGCTCTTTCAGGGCAGTTTGCAGGCGCTATTTTTAGCGCTATAGCGCCTACACAGCGCCTCAGTGTGAAAGTAGCATAAGATTTGAGACAAGAGACAGTAGTACCAGCTTCAGTGGCCGGGATGTTGAGTGGTCAAAATGAAGAGAGAAGGTCAGAAAAGATTCTTTTTACATTCCAGTTTATTTCATAGCAAAAGCACTGTGGATTTCATGGGCATTTCTGATGTTGATGGGATAATGTATTTCAGTTTTAATGTAGAAAGTGTCTGCGTAAAAAAATAAATACCAGGGCCCAACACTGCCGAGTGCTAACTACTAAGCTACTGAACATGAAAGTTACTTTTAATGGCCATTTGGGTCTGGTATCTTTGCTATTACTGCAAATCGGAATGCTGATGTGTATTTGTGATGTTTCCAAGCAACACTAAAAGACACATCAGAGCACTGAAATGACATGATAGAGCTATCGTACAATGGAGAGGTGGACACCAAGATGGACACAAATGAAAGGGCCTCTGACAGCAAAGAATACTTGTGGTGCATTAGTGGAGGTCAACTGGCTTATGGTAAAAGCTGAAACGTCCTTCAGCAAAAATCATTTATGTTACATAATGGTAGTCATAAAAAAGTAAAAATGACACAATGGAAAAAAAAAGTTTCAGTTTCGGTAATTGGTATATTTTGAAAAATGTATCAATGTTCATGTTTCCACTAAACAATATATCTGCAAAGTATCTGACAGCCTCTGGTTTCCCATTCTTCAGTAGTAAGTGAACGTTCTAGCCACATTGGCCAAATTTATATGGCTTACAGCGAAAACGGAATGTTCCAGCATAGGAGGAATGTTTTCACTCTCCCACCATACTGCAATTTTTATTTAGGGTTATTTGTTGACTAGAGGGATGTTTCATACTACAGCAGCTTTTGAGGGTGATCAGGTGTTTGAAGGCTATCTCCAAAACTAAGCTGCAATGTGGTTGGGGACCTTTCTGGTAAGAACCCCCCTCCTGCTTTTGGAATATAAGTTGGTTAATGTGGTTGGCTTGTTGTTCTCTCAAAGGTAGTGTGGTGCAGCTGTGGGGCTTTGCTATTGGGCAAATGTACATTTTTGTTTTAGTACCTTAAAGGCCTTTGTGTTTGTGATATCCTCAGTCAACTCTGAGGGGTCAATCTAAGTCAGAGCATTTCTCGCTACAAATAATCTCTGTAATGTTTCTAATGTGATTTTTTTTTAGATCCCTAAGAGGTAAGTCAGAGCACTGAGATGACATGACACTGGTATTGCACAATCGAGAGATTGATACCAAGTTGTACATGAAAGGGTCTTCTAACAGCAAACAATACTTGTGGTGTATTAGTGAAGATCAACTGACTTACGTTAAAAGGACAAAAAACACCCCTTTTGCATCCCCAGTGTGTTTTCAGGGCTGCAGAGAACGAGGCACCTCATTCCACATATGGTGAACTTGCCCCAAGGCTATCCGCTTTTGGACGCAGATGTGCGCTATGATCAGGACTGTAATGAACCTTGGCTCATAACCCCTGAGAGGCCCTATTGTACAAACCTCAACCTGCTTTTGACCTTAACCAGGAACCAAAGGAGGCTGGGAGGCTTTGTGTTCCTGGCAGCTCGTCAGATGTTGACCAAAGCTTGTCAGAAGCAATTTCTCTTCCTCGCTAAATTTAAACACTGTTTTATGGGGACTATGGTGCATAAGAAGATCACCTCCATTTGGAACGACACCCATGCCAAATTTTGAAGGTCTGGGATTCATGCATCACATATAATGACAGCCTGAACCTTGACTCCACCCTGCCCTTGACCTGATGGGCCCTTCTGTAGCCCCTCAGCATGCATATATGGTGGAATCCTGTGTGAATTTCCCTTCCCCTCTACCCTTATCCCTTTTCCCTCCCTCCCCAACCCCTCTTTTCTCTCTAACCTTTTCTGCTCACTTCTTTATTCTAGAGCTTCTGTGGCTCATCCTTTTGCCCTCTGGTTTGACCAGTGGCATTTAGGTCACTTTTCTCTTTTTGTTGGAGGCTGCAGTTTGCATTTATGAGGAGCAAGTCCTGTGGAGAAGGGCTATTCATTCATTATTGAAAAACGTACTTGGAGACTCTTAGGAGAATTTTTCTCCTTGTATCTATATCCTTAGTAGTGTCATTAGGACATTGGTACCCCACTTCTTACTTAAAATCAAGTTAGTTGGAGGCTTCCTCTTTATTAATGATAGTGTGCCATAAAAACACAAAAAACAAAGAACATTTAATAAACTCGTTTTACTCCATAAAATGAAAAAACACTCCTTTGCAAAAATAATTTATGTTACATGATAACAATCATAAAAAATTAAAATCATGCCAGGAGAGAATATTATGAGCTCAGAAAGATTGCGTTTGAGGTAGTGGTGTGACATCCATGCTGATACAGTATGTCAGTTAGTAAATCAGTAATACGAGAGGAGAGTGAAGGAGTGAGGTTAAGAGTAGAGAGATACATTTGTGTGTCATCAGCATAGATTTGGTATTGGAAGCAATGGGAGTTTATCAAGTGATCAAGGGAGGAGGTGTAGATGGAGAAGGGGAGGTGTCCGAGGACATAAACTTCAGGGACCTCTACAGAAAGAGGAAGTAGAGAGGAGGGGATAGAGTTATAGGTAATGATGAAGGAGCGCTGTGATAGATAAGAGGAGAACCAGAAGAGAGAGTCTTGAAGGCCAATAGAGTGGATTTTTTTGAGGAGGAGGGAATGGTCAACAATATCAAAGGTCGCAGAGAGGTCTAGTAGTAAGAGTATGGAGCAGTGGTCATTGGTTTTAGCAGTTAGTAAATCATTAGTGAGTTTTAGTACGGCGGTTTCAGTGGAGTGTAGTAGGGAAAAGCCAGACAGTAAGGGGTCCAGAAGGTTGTTTTTTAGTGAGATAGGAGCTCGGATGGTTGTAGACTAAGCGCTATAAAAGTTTTAATGTAAGAAGATGGTTCTTAAGTTGATCAAGCTGGTGGGATCCAGTGAGGGCTTTTTACATATTGGGGTGATCAGCTCATGTTTTAGAGGGGAGGCGAAGGTGCCAGTAGAGAGGGAGAGATTGAAGATGTGGGTGAGGGAGAATAGGATAGAAGAAGTGGGTGACCGCAGTAGTTGTGAGCGAACAGGGTCCGGGGACAGGTGGTAAGATGGGCTTCTGAGAAAACTTTAGCAACCTTTTCAGTAGTAGCAAGGTCAAAAAGGGGAGAATGTTCAAGTTGGTTTTGTACAGGGTATGTAAAGTGGGATAGATGTTTGTGTGGTGGAGATGTCCCCACAAATTGCAATCTTGAAGTGATTGGCTATCTTGTGGGCAGTGAATGAGTTAGTGGGTGAAGGAGGTGGTGGAGAAAGTAGAGAAGAGACGATGAGGACTGAAGGGCAGAGTGTTAATGGGAGTGACACAAATAGCTCATAAAAAGATAACATTTCTGATAAAATAACAAAAACATACTTTCTGAAGCAGTTTCGGGGCTCGTTCACACCAGGAGTTGTGTCCAAGCGCATGCCCTTTTTTGAGCAATGTTGATGTTTGGAGCACCGTGTATGAGTAATGTCAGACCGCTGGAGAGCCGGACTGCTAGGATTGCAGTGGTTTGACTTTCTAGTATACTGACAACATTTAGCAGAATTAAGCAAACATACATAGTATAAAAAAAAAATGTTAGGCTTTAACTGAGCTTTACAAATGTTAAAAATCAAAAATGTTGAATGCTATAGCCTAAGTCCAGCAACATTTTTTCCTTTTGAGGAAAATCCATGAGCTTAACTGGACACCTCAATCAAATTAAGTCGACTCTTCAGTAACTTAACATTTACAGGAAGTAACAGCTACTTGATGTCTTAGTGATTGCCCACACGCTGATATTAAATCAATGTCAGATTCTTCCATCTCATCTTTACTTCGTTAGCCAATCCATCTCTTTTTATTAAAAGAAGACACAACTGGATGATCAAGATTTTATTTTTTTTTCCTTTTTGGTTGCTTGTTCCATTAGGAATTAATGCATTTTATGTGCATTTTTGCTTTTTTTCTTAAATACATTTTCATGTTAACGTATAATTTTAAGTTTCATGCGTCTTCATTTATCACATTTACAGTAGCTGGCACCAGGCACAATGGGGTGGAAATGTGCACGGGGCATGAAACGCGAAACAGATGCCGATGCTAATTACGACCGTAATATTTTGTCATGTACTTGGAATTTCAAAGCATCTGTATAGCAACATTGCTGTTGACACAGTGCACAGCAGTTACGCAGAGGGAAGGGAGGATCGCATAGGGCTGGGTGAGGAGAAAAGATAACTCAAAGCTGGCTTTTTTTTTAGGCAAATCTGGTTCATTAAAACACTGTGAAAATTCAACTTTGCTAACTTTCAAAGCATCTAATTGGCTTCAAAATGGGAAGTGATTATGCCATGTATGCTGTTAAAAAAAGGGTCTTTAAAAATGGCAAAGCAAATAATTTTGTGGCCACAAGGAGCTGCCAGACCCCCTTCCCATTTGTCTTTTAATTTTTTAACTTTTATATTGGATTCATTGAAAATCATTTTACCTATGTTGTACATCTATCTATCTATCTATCTATCTATCTATCTATCTATCTATCTATCTATCTATCTATCTATCTATCTATCTATCTATCTATCTATCTATCTATCTATCTATCTATCTATCTATCTATCTATCTATCTATCTATCTATCTATCTATCTATCTATCTTGTCCAAATGATTGTAAACTCCTGACCATCACACCTCTATAGCGGTGGCGGCCCGTCCATAGGGGGCGCACAGGAACCCCCCCACCCCCAGCAGAAAAAAAAAAAAGCCCTTTAAAAAAAAAAAAAAATTGAAAATATATTCCTTTAACCACTTGCTTACCGGGCACTTAAACCCCCCTCCTGCCCAGACCAATTTTAAGCTTCCAGCGCTGTCGTACTTTGAATGACAATTGCGCGGTCATACAATACTGTATTTAAATGACATTTTTATCATTTTTTTCCCACAAATAGAGCTTTCTTTTGGTGGTATTTAATCACAGCTGGGATTTTTATTTTTTTGCTAAACAAACAAAAAAGATGGAAATTTTTTTTAAAAAAAATCATGTTTCATAGTTTGTTATAAAATTTTGCAAACAGGTAATTTTTCTCCTTTATTGATATGCGCTGATGAGGCGGAACTGGTGGGCACTGATAGGCTGCACTGATGGGCATGGGTAGGCACAGTTAAGGCGGCACTGATAGGCACAGTTAAGGCAGCACTGATAGGCACAGTTAAGGCGGCACTGATAGGCACAGTTAAGGCAGCACTGATGGACACAGATAAGGCGGCACTGATGGCCACTGATGGGCGCTAATGAGTGGCACTGATGGGTGGCACGGATGGGTGGCACGGATAGGTGGCACTGATAGGTATCACGGATGGGGGGCACTGATGGGCGGCACTGATGGGGGCACTAATGGGTGGCACTGATGGGCAGTGATGGGCGGCACTGATGGGCACTTGTAGGTGACACTGATGGGCACTGATAGGTGGCACTGATGTGCAGCACTGTTGTTGTGGCACTGATGTGGGCGCTGATGGGTGGCACTGTGGGCGCTGATGGGTGGCACCATGGGCACTGATGGATGGCACTGAGGGCACTGATGGATGGCACTGCGGGCACTGATGGGTGATGCTGGCGGGCACTGGTAGGCGGCACTGCTGCCTATTGCTAGGTGTCACTGCCAGGGGCACAGATGATCGCCGTGATTGGGACTGATGTCCCTCTCACTGCCGCCGGTGATCGGCTTTTTTTTCCTCCTCACGCTGTCAGCGCGAGGAGAAGAAATAGCCGATTACCGGCTCTGTTTACATCACATGATCAGCTGTCATTGGCTGACAGCTGATCATATGGTAAGGGGTCGGGACCGACCCCTTACTCTGATCTGTGATCAAGCGAGTCTCATAGACACGCTGATCACTGAGCATGACGCGCGCACCTTGCAGGGGGCGTGCAGGCCGCTCGTGCACTGGATGACGTCAATAGACGTAGTCCCGGCAATGTAGGATCTGCGCAGTTGCCGTCATTTGGCAATAGCGCGGATCTGAAGAGGTTAAGTGCACTGTGTTCGGGTGCCGGACACAGTGCACTATGGGAAGCACCACGTCAATGCAATCATGAGATTGCATACGAGGCTCTTCATTTGCAGGATTTTTACCTGCTTTGTTTCGCATTCCAAAGCTCCAAGCAGCATCCGCCCTTAGTATCACTACATGCAGGTGCTTTGTTCTTTGAGTTAAGACGTTGCTTCCGATTTCCCTGTGCCAGAGGGAAACCCAAAGTGACATCAGAAGCTCCGTGGAATGCACGGCCCTAGCGGAGCTAGTAAGTATGGCTCTAAGGCTGCAAAATAGGGGAACTGTGAGCGCCTTGCTTGGCGCTCGCAGTCCACTCAGCTGTGTTAGGAAAGCAAATGACTATTCGCTTTCCTAACACTGAACCGCCTCTCTGCCAATCAGGTGCTCGGGTCTGTTACCTGTCACCTGATTGGCTGAAATGACAGGCGCCGCTATTGGATGCCTATCAGGAGGCAGGAGATGCATGGAGGACCCCGCTTGTCGCCATCACCCGCTGCCCCACAGACACAGGGTAAGTGCCAGGGAGATGGCAAGCAGATGGGGGCACACTGGCAGAATTTAATGGGCACACTGGCAGCGTTTGGGCACACTGGCAGTGTTTGATGGACACACTGGCAGCATATGATAGGCAGTTGGGCACACTGGCAGCATTTGATGGGCACACTGGTAACATTTAATGGGCACACTGACAGCATATGATGGGCACACTGGCAGCATATGATGGGCAGACTGGCAGCATTTGATGGGCACACTGGAAGCATTTTATGGGCACACTGGCAGCATATTATGGGGATACTGGCAGCATTTGATAGACAGTTGGGCACACTGGCAGCGTTTGGGCACACTGGCAGCAAATGCTGGGCACAGTGGCAGCGTTTGGCACAGTAGCTGCGTTTGATAGCACGGTGGCTGCATTTGATGGAACAGTGGCAGCGTTTGATGGGTACAGTGGCAGCGTTTGGCACAGTAGCTGCTTTTCATGGGCACAGTGGCTGCGTTTGATGGCACAGTGGCAGCATTTGATGGGCACAGTGTCAGCATTTGATGGCACAGTGGCAGCGTTTGATGGCACAGTGGTTGCGTTTGATGGGCACAGTGGCTGCATTTGATGGCACAGTGGCTGCAATTGATGGGGTTTTTTTTTCAAAATGTTTTCCGTTTGCACCCCCCACGAGAAATTTTTGAGCACCAGCCACCACTGCTCTATAGGCTTATTGGACACTCCATTCAAAAACTATGGACCATTGCCCAATTCTCTTTGTGGCTATAACAACCTTCATTCTACTGGGAAGTCCTCCCACATTTTGGAATGTGTCTGCGGGAATATGTCCTTAATCTAAAAATAACATTTGTGAGGTCAGGTACTGACGTTGTATGAGAAGGCCTGGTTCACAGTCAACATTTCAATACATCCCAAAGATGTTCTATAGGGTGGGGGTCAAGGGTTTGTGTAGATCACTTGAGTTCCTCCACCCCAAACTCATCAAACCATGTCTTTATGGAGCAGGCTTTGTGCACAGGGGCTCAGTCATGCTGGAAAAGAAAAGGACGGTTCCTTTTTTTTTTAGATGGGAAACAGTGTAAATACCTTAAATTTACTTGTGGTGAGCTTCTTGCTATCCCTGTCTAGAAGAGTTCAGACTTGGAGAGAGGAAAGCAGCAGCCAATAGTGCTGCAGTTCTCATATGCTAACATTGGACATGCTTAGACGAGGAGAGAGCAGAGGGACAGAGAGAAGAGTTCACCAGTCTGCTGCTTCTCCTTTCACTCTCCAGTCACAGGTTGGGGGAGGGACAAGGCTAGCGATGAGCCGGACTGCCCTGGGTTCGGTTCAGCAGGGGTTTGCCATACTTCAGAGAAATTCAGATGTCAAACCTGAACCTCACTGAAATCAATAGGGGTTGAGTGGGTAAAATTAAAAATGCCCATTTTCTAAGCTGCTAGGCAAGAAAATGTAAAAAAAAAGAGTAGCAAGGCCTCTATTAGACTGGTGGCTCGGTGGGCGCTAAAAACAATTGGCTGAGCAGATCACCTAAAGTTTAATATATAGCCGGACGACAGTAGTGGTGTGTCCATTAAGGGCGCACAGCACCGCCCCCTCTCTCCAGCCACCCCCTCTGTGTAAAATGGAGAGATTCATGCATTGCATGAATCTATCCATGGCCACTGTAGCAACCCCCTATTCAGGCGTCCGGATCCTTTTAGGACTCCTGAATTACAGTGGCGGAGGTGTTTTTTTTGAATCACCTGATTAGAGCCATAGGCTCTAATACGCTTCAAAAAAGGGGAACTGCAAGATGGGTTAGCAAAGCAAATTAATATATGCTTTGCTAACACTGAACCACCTCTCAGCCAATCAGGAGGTGCAGATCTAATACACGTCACCTGATTGTCTGAAGGCACAGGCACCATGATTGCACGTCTAACTGAACGGAAGAACGGGAGGACAGAGATCCATGGAGAACACAGGAGCTCACCGCCGTCACCTGCTGCATGTCCCACAGCTCGCCCCCTTCACCCACCACCAGGATGGGGTAACTGTGTGCCTGTCAGACAGCAAGAGCGGGGAGGTCACAGATGCTGCATATTATGGGCACACAGGCTACATATGATGGGTAAAGATGCTGCATATGATGGGCAAACAGGCTACATATGATGGGCACACAGGCTACATATAATGGACACACAGGCTACATATGATGGGCACAGAGGCTGCATATGATGGGGACAGAGGCTGCATATGATGGCCACACAGGCTGCATATGATGGGCACACAGGCTACATATGATGGGCACACAGGCTGCATATGATGGGCACGCAGGCTACATATTATGGGCACAGAGGCTGCACATGATAGGGACAGAGGCTGCATATGATGGGCATAGAGGCTGCATATGATGGGCAAAAGCTGCATATAATGGGCACATAGGCTACATATGGTGGGCACAGAGGCTACATATGATGGGCACACAGGCTGCATATAATGGGCACACAGGCTGCATATGATGGGCACATAGGCTACATATGATGGGCACAAAGGCTACATATTATGGGCACAGAGGCTGCATATGATGGGCACAAGCTGCATATGATGGGCACAGAGGCTACATATGAAGGGCACACAGTCTACATATGATGGGCACACAGGCTGCATATGATGGGCACACAGGCTACATATGATGGGCACACAGGCTACATATTATGGGCACAAAGGCTGCATATGATGGGGACAGAGGCTGCATATGATGGGCACACACTGCATATGATTGGCGCACAGCCTGAATATGATGGGCAAAGAGGCTACATATGATGGGCACAGGCTGCATATGATGGGCACAAAGGCTGCATATGATGGGCACAAGCTGCATATAATGGGCACAGAGGCTGCATAGGATGGGCACAGTGGCTGCGTATGATGGGCACAGGCTGCATATGATGGGCACAGAAGCTGCACATGATGGGCACAGAGACTACATAAGATGGGCACAGGCTACATATGATGGGCACAGAGGCTGAATATGATGGTCACAGTGGCTGGATATGATGGGTACAGTGGCTGCATTTGATGGGCACAGAGGCTGCACATGATGGGCACAGAGACTACATAAGATGGGCACAGGCTACATATGATGGGCACAGAGGCTGAATATGATGGTCACAGTGGCTGGATATGATGGGTACAGTGGCTGCATTTAATGGGCACAGTGGCTGCATTTTATGGGGCACAGTGGCTGCATTTTATGGGTACAGTGGCTGCATTTGTTGGGCACAGTGGCTGCAATTGATGGCACAGTAGCTGCATTTGATGGGCACAGTGGCTGCATTTGATGGGCACAGTGTGCGGCAAATAATGGCACAGTGGCTGCAATTGATGGCACAGTGGCTGCATTTGATGGTACAGTGGCTGCATTTTATGGGCACATTGGCTGCAATTGATGGCACAGTGAGGCTGCAATTAATGTTTTTTTTTTTCAGTATTTTTCAGAATTTTTCAGTTTGTTTGCGCCCCGGCAAAAAAAATGTGAGCACCAGCCTTCAGTGCCAGATGAGACTGTTCACATACTGCAGTCGTGGCAAATTTAAAGCGGTATGTCAAGTTGAAAAGTGGCATCATCTGTCAAACTTGGCTATTCAAGTCAATGAAGCCACAACATAACCGTGAGCCAAAAGCCTGGCTAACAGTTACGGCGCATTAGACTCATTCTAAACTGCTCTAGTGCACCCCCTAGGGAACCACTGGTGAGCTTGGTTCCTTTCCCCCAGTTAAAGTGCGCACAGCCAGGCATATATCATTTTCTCCACTCTCTCTCTTCACAAATGAACAGTCTAGGGATGTATTTTTAGGGTTTTATTGTAACTGTGAACTTGGATTGGGTGAAGGAAGCCAAGCATGGGATACCCCAAAACTGGTAAACTGAAAACTCTTTGAGGACTCTTCTCTAGCTTGTTGAGCTGCACAAAATGTCCAACAGAATCATTAATGCTAACAGGTGACTAGGACTTCTCCCAAAAAAAAATAACACAAAGTCACTAACTTCCAGCACTTGAGTAATCTACTCACAATGCCACAGGATCATTGGTTGCCTCCTTCCGATATCCAACAGACACTCTTCTGTGAAGGATTAAAACCAAAGAAATGTCACCAGCACACGAGGATCTCCAAAAATGGGTTCAGAGCTTTATTAAATATCACATAGTTACAGCAGTTAGCAACATTTTGGAGCCTCAAAGGACCCCTTCATCGGGCATGTGATGATCACATGCCCGATGAAGGGGTCTTTTGAGGCTCCGAAACTTTGCTAACTGCTGTAACTATGTGATTCTCAATAAAGCTCTGGACCCTTTTTTGGAGATCCTTGTGTGCAGATGACATTTCTTCAGCTTTGACTTTTGACAGTTCCAGTCGTTGGTCAATACAGCCCCCATTTATTTGCACAGCCATTGTTGCAGGAATGTGTGCATTTGGATTAGGTACACTTGGACTCTTCAGTGAAGAAGACACAGATTCACACCACCACAGGACAGCTGGACATTTTTCACCTAACTTCCTCCTGGCGCTCTCTAGTGAGCTTCTCCAGACCCAAACCTATTCTAGGACTAGGCTTTGCCCCCCCCTCCCCAGCTAAGGCTCCAAATGGGACCTCAATGTCTTCTAGGTGGAACCTCCAATAATCCTGCTCCAGGGGAAGAGCACTTGGGTCTCCTCCAGTGGGAGGAGTAACTCTTCCCCTCTGCCTCAGATGTCACAATATTTATGGGCTCTCCAGCTACATACTGGACACAATTCCCCCAGGATTAGCTGGATTCCCATTAAATATTAAGGCAGCCCACTCTGTTCTTCCTCCCACTATGATTATAGAATGATCTAGGATATACAGTGGGGCAAAAAAGTATTTAGTCAGCCATCAATTGTGCAAGTTCTCCCACTTAAAAAAATGAGAGAGGCCTGTAATAGTCATCATAGGTATACCTCAACTATGAGAGACAAAATGTGGAAACAAATCCAGACAATCACATTGTCTGATTTGGAAAGAATTTATTTGCAAATTATGGTGGAAAAAGAAGTATTTTGTCAATATCAAAAGTTCACCTCAATACTTTGTTATATATCCTTTGTTGGCAATGACAGAGGTCAAACATTTTCTGTAAGTCTTCACAAGGTTGCCACACACTGCTGCTGGTATATTGGTCCATTCCTCCATGCAGATCTCCTCTAGAGCAGTGATGTTTTGGGGCTGTCGCTGGGCAACACGGAATTTCAACTCCCTCTAAAGGTTTTCTATGGGGTTGAGATCTGGAGACTGACTAGACCACTCCAGGACCTTGAAATGCTTCTTACGAAGCCACTCCTTTGTTGCCCGGGCGGTGTGTTTGGGATTGTCATGCTAAAAGACCCAGCCACGTTTCATCTTCAATGCCCTTGCTGATGGGAGGAGGTTTGCGCTCAAAATCTCACGATACATGGCCCCATTCATTCTTTCATGTACACGGATCAGTCATCCTGTTCTCTTTGCAGAGAAACAGCCCCAAAGCATGATGTTGGCACCCCCATGCTTCACAGTAGGTATGGTGTTCTTTGGTTGCAACTCAGCATTCTCTCTCCTCCAAACACGACAAGTTGTGTTTCTACCAAACAGTTCTACTTTGGTTTCATCTGACCATATGACATTCTCCCAATCCTCTTCTGGATCATTCAACTGCTCTCTAGCAAACCTCAGACGGGCCCAGACATGTACTGGCTTAAGCAGGGGGACACGTCTGGCACTGCAGGATCTGAGTCCCTGGCGGCGTAGTGTGTTACTGATGGTAGCCTTTGTTACGTTAGTCCCAGCTCTCTGCAGGTCATTCACTAGGTCCCCCCCGTGTGGTTCTGGGATTTTTGCTCACCATTCTTGTGATCATTTTGACCTCACGGGGTGAGATCTTGCGTGGAGTCCCAGAACGAGGGAGATTATCAGTGGTCTTGTATGTCTTCCATTTTCTAATTATTGCTCCCACAGTTGATTTCTTCACAACAAGCTGCTTGCCTATTGCAGATTCAGTCTTCCCAGCCTGGTGCAGTTCTACAAGTTTTTGTTTCTGGTGTCCTTTGACAGCTCTTTGGTCTTCACCATAGTGGAGTTTGGAGTGTGACTGTTTGAGGTTGTGGACAGGTGTCTTTTATACTGATAACAAATTCAAACAGGTGCCATTAATACAGGTAATGAGTGGAGGGCAGAGGAGCCTCTTAAAGAAGAAGATACAGGTCTGTGAGAGACAGAAATCTTGCTTGTGTGTAGGTGACCAAATACTTATTTTCCACCATAATTTGCAAATAAATTCTTTCAAAAATCAGACAATGTGATTGTCTGGATTTGTTTCCACATTTTGTCTCTCATAGTTGAGGTATACCTATGATGACAATTACAGGCCTCTCTCATCTTTTTAAGTGGGAGAACTTGCACAATTGGTGGCTGACTAAATACTTTTTTTGCCCCACTGTAGGTGGAAGTAATCAGAGCAGCGGCCTGTGAGTCACGGAGCAGGCAGGAACAATCACCCCCTGCTCTACTGATTACAGGCAAGCTAAACTAAATGTACCTATCAACCTGCATTAACTAGTAGGACGCTACATTGCCTATGAGCACAAAATAGAACAGGCAATCAGCTTAGCTACTCTGTGCGGAGCGCTTTTCAGAGCACAGGCTGGGGTGAACCCACCCTAAGGATCACCAATCAGAAGACTTCTATAAGGCGCGTTCAGTATTTATAGCTTCTAGCCCTTCACGACACAATTCATTTGATCCTAAATGTTTTCGACTTTGCAGATTGACGATGATTTACTTTGTGGCACGCGCGCAACAGGGAGAACTGATAATGAGGACACCTACATGGAGAATATTTAAAATGTTAGCGAGTGATACGGGTAAAGTAAGTTCTTAGATTTGCTTTATGAAATGTCAACTCCTGGATGATTTGTCGGAGGGTTAAAGGTTAAATCAAGCATATTTACAATGGCCATTATTGGCAATAATGAAATACAGAGAGCCCAAGTGACTGATAGAGAAATTGCTCATTGCTGTGCTGAGCTTTTGAAGGTCTTCAGCAAACATTGAACTCTCCAATACATTACGGAATCAGTAACATTTCACTGATGATATTCTATATTTATAGCTCAGCCTTGGTCCGTGGCAGAAGCGATGCTTGGGCAGGTTGGTTTCAAGCAGTTGAGTGTAGCGCAACACGTGAAGAACATTCCAGGTGGAAGCGAAAAAAATAAATATGCAAGCCTTTTGGCTTTTATTCAAATGCAGGACAAAAATCAATACTTTTTATGGACATTTAAATGTTTTAACTGTCTTTATGGACAACTACCATCGAGTTGCATTTATTTCACATTCTGGACATTCACACCGCATATAGATTGCCGGAGTTGCACAGCTGGGCACTAACATCCCTCAAATTGTGAAAAGTAGAAAACCAAACGTATATAGGATTTTATAAGTGTTCTAGTATACATACACAATATACACCATGATTAACCACTTCAGCCCCGGATGGTTTCACCACCCCCCTTCATGAAAAGGCTATTTTTTGCGATACGCCGCTGCGTTACTTTAACTGACAATTGCGCGGCCGTGCGACGCTGTAGCCAAATAAAATAGATGTCCTTTTTTCCCACAAATAGTGGTATTTGGTGGTATTTGATCACCCCTGCGGTTTTTATTTTTTGCGCTATAAACAAAAAAATAGTAACATTTGTAAAAAAAACAAAACAAAAAAAACAATTTTAACTTTCTGCTATAAACATATCCAAAAAAAAAAATCTAATTTCTTTATCAATTTATGCCAATATGTATTCTGCTACATATTTTTGGTAAAAAAAAAAAATCCCAATTAGCGTATATATTGATTGGTTTGCGCAAAACTTATCACGTCTACAAACTATGGGATATTTTTATGGCATTTTTATTTTTTAAATTCTTTTTAACTGGTAATGGTGGCGATCAGTGATTTTTAGCGGGACTGCGAAATTACGACGGACAAATCGGACACCTAACTGACATTTTTGACACTTTTTTGGGAACCAGTGATATCATTGCAGTGATCAGTGCTAAAAATATGAACTGTTACTGTACTAATGACACTGGCAGGGAAGGGGGTTAACATCATGGGGCGATCAAAGGGTTAGGTGTGTCCCTAGGGGATGATTTCTAACTGTGTGGGGGATGGACTGACCGGGATTACACAGATATCTGTGTAAGATCAGTGTGTTCTTTTGTGTCAGAACGGCGATCTGCCTTGTTTACATAGGCAGATCGCCGTTCTTCCTCTCTGGGGAATGATCAGCGCATCCCGGCGGACATCGCGTCCCCCCGGGACCCGCTGATTGGCTCCCCCTCTGGCCAATCATGCATACCTCTCTATCTATTGCACTAAATGACGTACGGATACGTCGTTTCACGCAATAGGGCTGCCCTGCCGCCGTATACCGGTCTTTTAGTACTTAAAATACCATGGGTTTTTGTTTTTATTCTTCCGAAACATTGATCCTTAGATCTGTAACCCCTTTACACCTAAGGGTAAAACGGGTAAAACAAATGTTAATGCCTAAGCACAATTTTGGCACATGTGCCAGCAAAACCGTATATATCATCACTTTGTGCATCCAGGTGGATTATACCTTGTTTTTTTTTTTTTTTTTAGGACAAATTGTGCTTTCATTTGGTGGTAAATGGTAATAGGTATCTCCTGATTTTTTTTTTTGCTATTATCAAAGGAAAACTGCCCCAGAATAGTAAAACTTTTTTATTTTTTTATTTAGCTGTATATTTCTTGTTACTACCATAACCTACCACCAAAGAACAACTCTCTTGCTCTTGACAATCGCAGTGATACCACATACTGTATGTGTATGTTATTTGTTGTTTGTACCCATAGTACAGCCCAAAAACAATAGTGCGCGTTTTGCTTTTTTTAAACTTTATCCTACTTAAAGTGGATGTAAACTCAATGTCATCCTTTCTAAACTACTGCCATAGGGGTTATCTATAAGGATATACACGCCTCCTCCATGTATCTTTACCTGTCAAATATCTCCCCTCTGTCTGTTATGAGACCTGCAGATTTTGTGGGTGGGTTTGTTGTCTGGAGCTCGGTGGGTGGAGTCGTGATGTCAGTAGACTCCCCACCCACCTCTACACTCCCCTTGTCAAATTTCTTCTGTGTATTTCTAATACTGAACTTCTGCTATGATCTCTAACATCCAGTGAAAAGACAGGAAAGTCACCACATGACTTCAGCATGCCAAATCATGCTGATTTGTGGAACAGCCAATCCTTGCAGAGCTGCTGAAGAAAGGAGTGGGGGAGGGAATTAAAAAATCCTGCATGTGTCTTAGGCTGGTGCACAAGATATGTAAATCACCTGTCACTCACAGCAAGGGGGAGGATTTGACAAAGTTTTTGTCAGTTTGTCAAGATTTATCTCACTGAACAATAAAAGAGGATTTCTCAGAGATGGATTAACTCTTTGTGGCAAGACTGGGCTCAAATGATAGGAAATCTTATACTCTAGTCTTCAGTGGTTTACATCCACTTTAAAACACACTCACACTGATACTATTTTAAAAAAAAAGTATTTTTTAAAAAAAGTATTTTTTATTTTTTTTTAAATCCTGCCCAAAATATACTGACTGTGACCTTTGACCCTGACCTATGATCCTTTTTTGACCCAAACACTAACCCTTGGAAAGTCCAAAGGGTGGTGATAAATGGGCAGTTCTCAGAATGGTCTGGTGTGGAAAATTCTGGGACCAATCCTACTTAATTGATTCATAAATGACCTGGAGGATGGGGTAAACAGCTCAATCTCTGTATTTGCAGACGATACTAAGCTAAGCAGGGCAATAACTTCTCCGCAGATCTGAACAAATGAATGGCGTGGGCAACTACATGGCAAATGAGGTTCAGTATAGAAAAATGTAAAATAATGCATTTGGGTGCCAAAAATATGAATGCAATCTATACACTGGGGGGAGAACCTCTGGGGGAATCTAGGATGGAAAAAGGACCTGGGGGTCCTACTAGATTATAGGCTCAGCAATGGCATGCAATGCCAAGCTGCTGCTAACAAAGCAAACAGAATATTGGCATTAAAAAGGGGATCAACTCCAGAGATAAAACAATAATTCTCCCACTCTACAAGACTCTGGTCTGGCCGCACCTGGAGTATGCTGTACAGTTCTGGGCACCAGACCTCAGGAAGGATGTACTGGAAATGGAGCGAGTACAAAGAAGGGCAACAAAGCTAATAAAGGGTCTGGAGGATATTAGTTATGGGGAATGACTACAAGTATTTAACCCTATTCTCTCTGGAGAGGAGACCCTTGAGAGGGGATATGATATCAATGTACAAATACCATACTGGCTACCCTAGCACAGGGAAAAAACTTTTCAGTGAAAGGGAATTTAAAAAGACACGTGGCCATTCACTAAAATTAGAAGAGAAGAGGTTTAACCTTAAACTGCCTAGAGGTTTCTTTACTGTAAGAGCGAAATTCTCTTCCACAAGCAGTGGTATCAGCGGGGAGCATCAATAATTTCAAAAAAAACTATTAGAGGGGTACCTTAATGACCACAACATACAGGGATATACAATGTAATACTGACATATAATCACACACATAGGTTGGACTTGATAGACTTGTGTCTTTTTTCAACCTCGCCAACTATGTAACTATGTAACTATATGTAACTGACCTAGACCAAACCTTGATCTAGGTATTTTTTCTTTATTTTTTAAAATTTTTTATTATTATTATTATTTTTTACAATGTATCTTTCCTCTCCATTCACAGAGAGACAGAAACACAGGGGTGGGTTTCACAGTGACTGATCACTGTGATAGCCAATGAGAGGCTATCACAGCGATTAGGTGTTCCGGGTCCTGATGGTTAGTATGGGACCTGGGGCTCCCGCTTAGACCTGGTCATGAAGGGGGAGAAGCTATGGGAGGTTGCTGGATCCTGTGTGCTCCTTGTTCTGTGAATCCTGTCTTGGTTACTGATTTTTCGCAACCTACTTGGCCTGCCTCTGGACTTCCCTTCATCTGGACCTCCCATTGTAACCCTAGCTTGTTTAAAGGGCTTGCTTATCTGATCACCTGAGCTTGATCTTGGCCTGCCTCCTGACTACTCTTTTGCCAACTACCCTGGCTCTGGCTCCTGACCTCGCATCCTGCTCACCTTCCATGTGTGCCCTTGACTCAGACCTTGGCCTCACTTTTCCAGCAAGGTTCATAAAGACATAGATGAGCGAGTTTGGGGTGGAGGAACTTTACTGTCCTGTACAGAGTCTTGACCTCAACCTGATAGAACACCTTTGGGATGAGCTAGAGCGGAGACTGCAAGCCAGGGCTTCTCATCCACTTCAGTGCCTGACCTCACAAATGCGCTTCTGGAAGAATGGTCAGATATTCCCATAGATACACGCCTAAACCTTGTGGACAGCCTTCCCAAAAGAGTTGAAGCTGTTATAGCTGCAAAGGGTGGGCCAACTCAATATTGAACCCTGCTTACTGGGATGCCATCAAAGTTCATGTGCGTGTAAAGGCAAGTGTCCCAATACTTTTGGTAATATAGTATATAGACACAAAGTCCAGTTAATGTACATAACAATTACATGTCAGGAATTTATTTTTGTAGATAGTAGAGCAAATGAAATTTCACTTTATTATGTAAAAGAAATTCATCATAAAAATATCACCACATTACCGGGGGAAGATTCCGTCAGATGATTTTAGCCAGCTATATCCACTCTGAAGAAATTCAAATATTTATCCATTCTGTGCTATTATCTCTCGGAATATATGTTGCCAATCCTCCACATCCTTTTATCAAAGAATAATGACAGCAGGTGGCTCATTTCTACAAATTAAAAATGAACACGAGCCAAAATATTAATGCATTGTGCTGCTTAATACACTTAGACTTTGCGTGTAACGTTCGATGTCTTGGGTCTAAGAAAACATTTATATCAACCAAATTACAGACATATTTTATGATTGGGAGGAGGAAGGTGTCGTATCCGTGATTGAAGTTAGGTATTAACTCAAAAATACACAAAACAGGTCCTGAGCTATTTGTTTAATAGGCAAATTTTCTGCCATTTTTTATTTCGCATCTGATAGAAATATTTTCAGAGAAATGTCGGTCAAAAGGGGAATTTCTTCCTTTCCAAACATTCATAATAGACATTGGCGTTCTGTAAGAGGTTTTAATTTCTTCAGTTGTCAATGCCTGGCTCTATGCATGCGACTTTATTGCAGGTCCATGACTCTAAGGTATGCCGCTAAATGGTATGCCACTTTCGACACCATTGCCGAATGAGACCCATTCAAGTGAACGGGCCATGCTAACACCACATTTTGTCATGTCACAAACAAAAACATAATTGTATTTTGTTGGGATTTTATGTAGACCAACACAAAGTGGCACATAATTGTGAAGTGGAAGGAAAATGATAAATGGTTTTAATTTTTTTTTTTACATATAAATATGTGAAAAGTGTGGGGTGCATTTGTATGGCACCCCCCGGAGTCAATACTTTGTAGAACCCCCTTTCGCTGCAATTACAGCTGCAAGTCCTTTTGGGGATGTCTCTACCAGCTTTGAACATCTAGAGAGGGACATTTTTGCCCATTCTTCTTTGCAAAATCTCTCAAGTTCTGTCAGATTGGATGGAGAGCGTCTGTGAAGCGATTTGCAAGTCTTGCCACAGATTCTCAATTGGATTCAGGTCTGGACTGTGACTGGGCCATTCTAACACATGAATATGCTTTGATCTAAACCATTCCATTGTAGCTCTGGCTGTATGTTTAGGGTCGTTGTCCTGCAGAAAGGTGAACCTTCGCCCCAGTCTCAAGTCTTTTGGAGACTCCAGCAGGTTTTCTTCTAAGATTGCCCTGTATTTGGTTCCATGCATCTTCCCATCAACTCTGACCAGCTTCCCTGTCCCTGCTGAAAAAAGCATCCCCACAACATGATGCTGCCACCACCATGTTTCACGGTGGGGATGGTGTGTTCAGGGTGATGTGCAGTGTTAGTTTTTCACCACACATAGCATTTTGCCTTTAGACCAAAAAGTTCAATTTTGGTCTCATCTGACCAGAGCACCTTCTTCCACATATTTGCTGTGTCCCCCACATGGCTTCTCGCAAACTGCAAACAGACTTCTTATGGGTTTCTTTCACCAATGTCTTTCTTCTTGTCACTCTTCCATAAAGGGCAGATTTGTGGAGAACACGACTAATAGTTGTCCTGTGGACAGATTCTCCCACCTGAGCTGTGGATCTCTGCAGCTCCTCCAGAGTTACCATGGACCTCTTGGCTGCTTCTCTGATGAATGTTCTCCTTGCCCGGCCGGTCAGTTTAGGTGGACAGCCATGTCTTGGTAGGTTTGTAGTTGTGCCATACTCTTTCCATTTTCGGATGGTGGATTGAACAGAGCTCCGTGAGATGTTCAAAGCTTGGGATATTTTTTTTATAACATAACCCTGCTTTATACTTCTCCACAACTTTATCCCTGACCTGTCTGGTGTGTTCCTTTGCCTTCATGATGCTGTTTGTGCACTAAGGTTCTCTAACAAACGTCTGAGGGCTTCACAGAACAGCTGTATTTATACTGAGTTTAAATTACACACAGGTGGACTTTGTTTACTAATTAGGTGACTTCTGAAGGCAATTGGTTCCACTAGATTTTAGTTAGGGGTATCAGAGTAAAGGGGGCTGAATAAAAATGCACACCACACTTTTCACACATTTATTTGGAAAACCATTTATCATTTTCCTTCCACTTCAGAATGATGTTCCACTTTGTGTTGGTCTATCACATAAAATCCCAATAAAATACATTTACGTTTTTGGTTGTAACATGACAAAATGTGGAAAATGTCAAGGGGTAGAAATACATTTGCAAGGCACTGTATAAGGGGGGAGGCTCTGGGGAGTAGTAATGTTATTATTATTATTATTATTATTATTATTATTATTATTATTATATTTATTTAATATTGTTATTAATATTACATCATCTATATTTTTATTCAATGTATTTATTTTTTAAGAGTGTTTAAGACAGGTTCTTATTTTGGTAGAAAAGCTAAAAAAAAAAAAAAATATGTCAGCTAAATTTGATCTGTGCAGTTTAAAGTTGATGTTATCAAAATAAAAAAAAAAAGCAGAATAAATATATACACCATTTGTTACACAGTAATAAGTGGAATGAACACAGTGTACAGTAACTGAAGTCAGACATAAACAGTGATATAGTGGGATGTAACACAAGGACATAAAAGTAACCAAGTTCTACAATAGATCTCCAGCTTGCCATCATTAAAAATCTCAAACAGTCCCAGCATTGCAGCTTTAGTTTTGAAGAGTCGAGTACTTAGTGTACCGAAAAACACAAAAAGAAAAAACAAAGTTCACCGGCATAGAGCAGAATTTCCGTTAATATGGAAATAATAAAGAAGATAGTAGTGCACTCACAATTTAATCCGTATTTTATTATCAGTATCAAGCATGTAATGTCTCCTGATCCTGCTGCTCATGGCCACTGTGAGGCAGAGTGCTGTGATGTTTTCAAGAAGCTAGAACCAGCCCCAGTGGTGGTCTATCCATTAGGGCCACATGGGCACTGCCCCCCCTGTCCATGCATCCGGCCCCCCAATCTACGTGAGGGACACCGGATGAATAGATTCCAATGGGGGGGTGTTTTTTTTAAAGCAGGTGATTAAAGCCAGAGGCTCCAATAGGCTTCAAAAGAGGATGGGCTCGGGATGCAGAGCACTACGCTCCGAGCCCACCCCATTATGTGACAAAAGCAAATTAATTTTCGCGATTTTTACACTGACTCTCCTCCCCGCCAATCAGGAAGCATGTCTGAGACCCGTCACATGATTGGCTGAAAGGACAGGTGATCCTATTGGATGGCTAGGAGAAGGAGACACATGGTGGAAGCCACCGTGATCCAAAGAATCCAAAGAAGGAGGAGACACGATGGAAACTGCCGTCGCTCGTAGGACGCGTTGCAGGGTTTTGACGTCCGACCTACCATCCTCCCACATGAGGGGGTGGGTGGGTGTTGCCGCCGCCGACTGACCGGGGGGTGGTGGTTTGCCGCCCCACCAAAAAAAAACACCAGCCGCCACTGACCAACACCTTGCTGATCCCTACCACCAACCATGATCTATCAGCATTGCATAAAGTACAGGGACCAAGTGATGACATCTAAAGTAAAGTATTTCAAGAAGATGGAAGGGCTTTAATGTAATGTAATTAGCATTCTGATGGGGGTAAGGGGGAACCATCAGTCACGCATCGGTGTGGTGTGTAGGATAGGTCGAAATCATCAAGTTTGATGAGCATCAGCTTTATTTCACCATGAGACGCATTCCTCAAACTTAGTGACATCCAAATCATTTTTAGACACATCACATAGGTTGCCTTGCTATTTGGATCACTGATGGGCTTTTTAGAACTCTTCTTATTTTGGCAGTATAAAACCTGCCTGAGAACCATTAGAGGATCCAGGATTGGGACCCACGTGCCTTTGAGAGCTATTCACATCACCTGGAAATGGGGTCTTTTCTTCACCTGCATTTTTGGAAGCTTGCATGGTTCTACCAGTCTGGGTCACCACAACCTCACCAGATGTAAAGTTATTTTGTATTCTTAACTTTTATTTTACCAGTGGAAACATTGGGCTTTTGTATAGTTCTTTAATTGGCCTTTCAGTCTGACCCCTCAGACTTGAAGATGGGGCAAGGTGAGAGCTTAAATGTGGGCATGTTCTAGTGATGTGAACACCTCCTTAAGTGGGCTTTGATGAGTACTAATCTCTCCTTTCCAAGTGTCTTTAATTGACCTTTCTCTCTGACCCCTATGACCTTTGAGGACTTCCCCTGCCTGAATCCCAGTTTATCAGAGGTCATCAATGGGGCAAACTGAGAGCTCAAACTTAGACATGTTCCACTGACATGAACACCTTGAAGGGATCCTTGATGAGTACTAATCTCTCCTTTCCATGGGTCTTTAACTGGCCTTTCGGTCTGATCCCTCAGATCTTTGAGGACTACTACCACTGGAACCTCAGTTTATTAGAGGTCATCAATGAAGCAAGCTGAGAGGTGAAATTTGGACACATTCCAGTGACATGAACTCTTCCTCGAATGGGGTCCTTGATGGGTACTAATCTCTTCTTTCCATGGGTCTCCAAATGGCTGTTTGGTCTGACCCCTCAGACTTTGAGGACCACAACCACCTGAATTCCAGTGTATCAGAGGTCATCAATGGGGCAAGTTGAGAGCTGAAACTTGGACATGTTCCACTGACATGAAAACCTCCTTCAAGGGGTCCTTAATAAGTACTAATCTCTTCTTACACAGATCTGTGGAAGACCATGTCTATCTTTGGTCTCATAGAGATTCCCCAGAAGCCAGTAACAAAGTGGAGGGCCCAAAATCTCTAGCTGTTTCTGACCACTTGTGTGGGGAAATGGAAGAGTCACTTGCTCATGAAAAGGACAAAGCACTGTAACTTCAAATCTGACTCACAGCGCCATCTGATGGTGGAATTTATGATTTCTGTGTAACCATGAAATACATTGGTTCTGCATGAGAACCAGTGTATTTCAATTACCAGAGATTCTAGCCCATGATGTAATAAAAAAGTTGAATTGTTATTTTGTTTTACTGCGAGAGGTATGAATTTTTGCTATTCATTCCTACTCACAAACCTTCCACTGGTATTAGAAGCCAGAGCAGGAACTTCTGCTGTCAGCCTAATCTTAAGTTTCAGCTGATCAGCAGGGGGTTATGAAAATTGTGTATGAAGACAGATAGTAGGTTATTAAACACAACAACTTTTTTCTGTTTATTTATAAAAAAAAGCTGTGTGAATGCCTCAAGCTGTCAGTGTACTCTGTATTTGTTTGAATACATTGGAAAAAATATGATATATATATATACCCCGTTTCCCCAAAAATAAGACCTAGCATGATTGTCGGTGATGGCTACAATATAAGCCCTCCCCCCACCCAAATAAGCCCTAGTTAAAGTCCTTGTAGGTCTTATTTTCAGGGTAGGGCTTATTTTCGGGGAAACAGGGTAGGGCTTATTTGGGGGGTAGGGCTTATATTGCAGCCATCACTGACAATCATGCTAGGTCTTATTTTCGGGGAAACAGGGTGTATATATATATATATATATATATATATATATGTGTGTGTGTGTGTGTGTGTGTTTATATATATATATATATATATATATATATATATATATATATATATATATATATATATATATATATATATATCTATCTATCTACATATACACAAATAAAAAATAAAAAATATATATTTTACATAAATTAAATATTAAAAAAATGCCTAGATCTGTTCATTATTTTTCCAGATATCATCCAAATAACAAATGAAAAATTGGACTGAACTGTGTATGGGGCTCCTTTATTATAGAACTCCGAGCCTTCATGAATTTTTACAGCATAGATTCATATGGCAAGGTGCTCCATGCTTCTCCCAGAAGCATTGTAAAAGGTTTGCTCAATCTGGCTGCAAATATTTATACAAAACTAAGATTAAAGGGAAATTGAATGGACTTTAGCGCAGCTGCTGTGATTTCTTGAGAGCCTTAGTAGCTGAATAATGTTCCTCCTGCCTTGGGGGTTTTTCTTTAAGGAAAAAAAAAAAATGCTTTCTAGTCTTGTTTAATAAAGTGTTCATATGTGTACAAAGTAATTTATATTTTAAGGGTAGTAATTCCCACCCTGGCCTCATAAATAAAACATATATCTGTACAGAATTGTAAACAATGCCTTTTACACCTCGCTTCCAATAAAAGACAGATTTCAGGTCAATATAGTAAATGGCTTGCCAGAAAATCAATGCTTTTTCATTTATTGTTTGATAAACAATTACTCCTTTACAAGGAGTCACCGACACACCGGCTGTAAGCAACCCATTTCCTGTATCAGTTTTATGGAGAAATTAGAGCAATATTCTTTATTGGGGTATACATTATTAATACCAAAGTCAATGACATGCAGGTGATAAACATAGTCTGTGTTTTTGGAATCCCTTGTTACAATATTGATGCTGAACTCCAGAGATACGGCTAAATATTAAGAGAAATATATCTATGTGAACTAGAATTTGTGATTTTGTTAGGCCAGGTATGTGATCCATAAAACCCTTCCCGGACAGCACAGCCAAGTTCTTGATCTCACTTTCTCACTTTTTTCTTTTCTTTTTTTTTTTTTTTTTGCACCTATCAGGATATTTTTCAAGTTTCTACTGATAAAGAAAACAAATTATTATAAGTTTTGCTAATGATTAAATGACAATATTAAGTGCTTGTATGCTAATGTTGTGTTCTTTGTGTAAGTACACAGTTGCTTACTGGAAATTACTTAGCAGATATGTTATTAGAACAAATTTCTGCTGTATGTCCCAACCTTCGAAATGTCTTGTTGTACAGTCTGTAGAGATAGTTAGTCTGGGTTTTAGGCCAGCTGATAAGGTATTCCAAAATTGGATGAAAAAAATAAATTAAAAAAATATATTTCTTGATCTCACTTTCTCATTTTTCTCTTTTCTTTTCTTTTTTTGCACCTAAAGTGTATGAAAAAAATAAATAAAAAATAAATTATATATATATACACAGTATCTCACAAAATTGAGTACGCCCCTCACATTTTTGTAAATATTTTCTTCTATCTTTTCATGTGACAACACTGAAGAGATGACACTTTGTTACAATGTAAAGTAGTGAGTGTACAGCTTGTATAACAGTGTAAATTTGCTGTCCCCTCGAAATAACTCAACACACAGCCATTAATGTCTAAACCGCTGGAAATAAAAGTGAGTACACCCCTAAGTGAAAATTCCCAATTGGGCCCAAAGTGTCAATATTTTGTGTGGCCGCCATTATTTTCCAGCACTGCCTTAACCCTCTTGGGCATGGAGTTTACCAGAGCTTCACAGGTGACCACTGGAGTCCTCTTCCCCTCCTCCATGATGACGTCACAGAGCTGGTGGATGTTAGAGACCTTGCACTCCTCCACCTTCCATTTCAGGATACCCCACAGATGCTCAATAGGGTAATGATAGGGTGTTATTCCTCCTCCTGCTTGCCACCGGTGGTATGTATTTTTTTTTTTACTCCCACTGACCACCAAGCCTGGGTCATTGATAACTCTCTCAAGGAAATTTTCTACCACCGCTATAAAGTCTGAAGGACATTAAACTGGCCTTTAGTTTTGGTAAAATTTGTAGACCCCTGGTCTAGCATATACCGTATTTATCGGCGTATAACACGCACAGGCGTATAACATGCACATTCATTTTAAGAGGGAAGTTTCAGGAAAAAAACTTAAATTTTTAATAAGGAACTTTGAAGCAAAATAAGGGTCAGTGCCCATCTGCAGCCTCACCATTACCATCAATGCAGCCTGATCAATGCCCATCTGCAGCCTCACAAGTGCCATCAATGCAGCCTCATTAGTCCACATCAATGCAGAGTCACCATTGCCATCAATGCAGCAGCCTCACCACTGCCATCAGTGCAGCCTGATCGATGCCCATCTGCAGCCTAGAGGGGACAGGGAGGGGGGCGGGACGAGCGCAGTACAGTGAGAATCTCCTATGATAGACAGAACAGTGGTCCAATGGCGGCCCAGGAGACGGGACTTTCTATTACAGAGGCCGCCAAGTAAACAGGAGATTCTCATTGTATGTAATCTGACGGCGCTCGTCCCGCCCCCCTCCCTGTCCCCTCCGAGACAGCTAAAATTGAAGTAATGGCGTATAACACGCACACACTATTTGCACCCAATTTTCATGGTGAAAAAGTGAGTGTTATACACCAATAAATACAGTATATCAAATAACTATTTATCACAGATTTTTCAGATAGATAATAGCTGAAGTTATAACTGTATAATCTCAAACTTGTGAAAAATGTACCATTGTGTTAGTTTGTATCCCCGTCAGCCTGACTTGATGTTAGTTTAATGTTATCCTAACAAATTACACAAACCATTTTATCTCCTGCATGGTTTGCAATGTATCATCAAAAGGGTAGTAAAGCTCTTCTACAGCAAAATGCATTTATTTACTTGAAGCTTTACCATTCTGCTACATTACATAAAAGCCCAGTGTCCTACATCCAGTGTCCTACATCCAGTGTCCTGAGTTTCCTAAAACTGTTTCCTAAATCCAGCATCCAGGGTCCAGCACCCTGATTCCAGTGTTCTGAGTCCAGTGTCCTGTTTCTTGAGTCTAGAATCCTGGGTCAAGCACTCTAAGTCTTGCGTCCTGTGTTTGAGTCCAGCATCTAGAGTCAAGCATACTGAGTTCAGTATCCAGAATCCTGGATCCAGCTCCCCGATTCCCCTGTTCAGTGACCATAGTCCAGTATCCTGTGTCATCTTGAGCCCAACATCTTGGTTCAAGCGTTCTAGGTCCAGCACCCTGAGTCAAGCGTCCAGTGTAGTGAACCCAGCATACTGTGTCCTAAGTCCAGCATTTTGGTTTCAGTGTCCCAAGTCCTGTGACCTGCATCTAGAGTCCAGCTTCCTGAATTTGGTATTTTGGGTCCAGTGTCCTGTGCCCAGAGTCCTGAATATAATGTCTATAATGCATTGTTCAGAGTCTAGCATCCTGAGCCCAACATTCTGAGTCTAGGGCCCTGAGTCTAGGACCCTGAGTCCTGAGCCCAGTGTCCTGAGTCCAAAATCCTGAGCCCAAAGTCCTGAGCCCAGTGTCCTAAATCGAGTGTCCTGAGCCAGTGTCCTGAATCAAGTGTCCTGAGCCCAATGTCCTAAATCAAGTGTCCTGAGCCCAAAGTCCTGAGCCCAGTGTCATAAATCCAGTGTCCTGAGCCCAGTGTCTTGAGTCCAAAATCCTGAGCCCAAAGTCCTGAGCCCAGTGTCCTAAATCGAATGTCCTGAGCCCAAAGTCCTGAGTCCAGTGTCTCGAGCCCAGTGTCCCGAGCCCAGTGTCCCGAGCCCAATGTCTTGAGTCCAGTGTCCTGAGCCCAAAGTCCTGAGCCCAAAGTCCTGAGCCCAGTGTCCTGAAGCCAAAGTCCTGAGCTCAGTGTCCTGAGCCCAGTGTCCTGAGCCCAGTGTCCTGAGTCCAAAATCCTGAGCCCAAAGTCCTGAGCCCAGTGTCCTAAATTGAATGTCCTGAGCCCAAAGTCCTGAGTCCAGTGTCCTGAGCCCAGTTTCCTGAGTCCAAAATCCTGAGCCCAAAATCCTGAGCCCAGTGTCCTAAATCGAATGTCCTGAGCCCAAAGTCCCGAGTCCAGTGTCCCGAGTCCAGTGTCCCGAGTCCGGTGTCCTGAGCCCAGTGTCCCAAGCCCAGTATCCTGAGTCCAGTGTCCTGAGCCCAAAGTCCTGAGCCCAAAGTCCTGAGCCCAAAGTCCTGAGCCCAGTGTCCTGAGTCCAAAATCCTTAGCCCAAAGTCCTAAACCCAGTGTCCTAAATTGAATGTCCTGAGCCCAAAGTCCTGAGTCCAGTGTCCTGAGCCCAGTGTCCTGAGCCCAGTGTCCTGAGTCCAGTGTCCTGAGCCCAGTGTCCTGAGCCAATTGTCCTGAGTCCAGTGTCCTGAGCCCAAAGTCCTGAGCAAAGTGTCTTGAGCAAAGTGTCCTGAGCAAAGTGTCCTGAGTCCAGTGTCCTTAGTCCAGTGTCCTGAGCCCAAAGTCCTGAACCCAGTGTCCTGAGCCCAGTGTCCTGAGCCTAGTGTCCTAAATTGAATGTCCTGAGCCCAAAGTTCTGAGTCCAGTGTCCTGAGCCCAGTGTCCTGAGCCCAGTGTCCTGAGCCCAGTGTCCTGAGCCCAGTGTCCTGAGTCCAGTGTCCTGAGCCCAAAGTCCTGAGCCCAGTGTCGTGAGCCCAGTATCCTGAGCCCAGTCTCCTGAGTCCAGCATTCTGAGTCCTGAGTCTTGGGTCCAGTATAGCGTGTCAAGAAACCCCGCCTTGACAACTACCATGCAGCCATCACTGGACTTCATGTAGACATGAAATGGCCACAAAAAACTGCAGAGGATCAGCAGCACTGAGGCACAATCAGGGATAAAAAAGAGAAGAACAAGCATTTTATTTAAAAAAGGGTGTTTTGAGGATACTAAGAGCTTGTTTACACTAGCAGCAGCCCTAACTGTCCTTCTGATTCTGCAGGGGGCTGCTTTTCAGAGGGCAGTTGACGGGCACCTCCTCACCATCTGTTTGAACCCTGGAAAGCTCACACCACCACCACGCTACAATTGCGTGCATTGTACGAGTTTGCAGGGCAGTTGCCGAGCAACTTCATTCACTTGAATGGGTCCCATTTGGCAGTGGTACTGCCAGCCAGACATGACTGGGGGGGGGGGTAACTTTCATCTTCTACTAGGAATACTTTATTCAACGATTGCTGAGTAAATCCTACAATTGCCACCAACACAAAGCAATCCAAATCAGCTCCCGTTATCACATATAAAATGTTATCGGCACGTTTTACACGGAATATAACCGAGCTATTAGAAATGAAGCCTTAGGAGATTTGAATTTTTCTTCAGCCTTCTAAATTTATGTTGATAATATTCTAATACAATGTTGCTAATACAAATGATTCACGCCTGTCTCTGAACATATAACTAGGTGGATATAAAAAAAAAAAACAAACAAACAAGAAAAATAGTAACAGTTCTTTTAAAGATGCAATAATCGGCACATTAGGGTGCGTTGGCGGCCCATTCATTCTGAATAATACGCTCAAACACAACACTCAATAATACATAACATAATGTTAACATGTGTGCGTTATACCACATGACCTCCGGAAGGTTTACCCCCCCCTTTCATAAACAGGTCATTTTTTTGCGATACGGCACTGCGTTACTTTTACTGACAATTGCGCAGTCATGCAACGCTGTACATAAATTACATTTCTATTACTTTTTTCCCCCCACAAATAGAGATTTCTTTTGGTGGTATTTGATCACCACTGGGTTTTTTTTTGTGATATAAACAGAAAAACAAACTGAAAATTTTGAAAAAGAAAACAATATTTTTTTAATTTCAGCTATAAAACATATCCAATAAAAAAAAAATTAAAAAATCTAATTTCATTTTTTTTTTTTGTAAAAAAAATCCCAAAAAGCATATATTAATTTATTAACGCAAAAGTTATAGCGTCTACAAACTATGGCATATACAGTATATTAGAATTTTTATTTATTCATTTATTTTTATACTAGTAATAGACACGTGCAATTCGTTTTGTAACAAATTTTGACAGATTCGTTAATTTGGAAATATCCGAATTAACGAAAACCCATATAACAAATTTTTCAGAAGATTCGAATATTCGAAAATTCATAAACTCGTATATTTAAAAATTCGTAAATTCGAAAATCCGAAAACCCGTAAATTCGAAAATCTGAAATAATAACTAAGTAATAATAACTTAACTATTACTAACTATTAAATTATAGGTATTGAAATTTCCTTTCAAATTTGGCTGTTAGTGAACGTAACAAAAACAAATTTATCTGAAGTTACGAATTATCCAAAGTAGCGAATGCCACATCTAAATGAATGGAACATAACAAATTACTAATAATAAATAACAATAATAATAAAAAAATTTTATTATTATTATTCATTTGTTCAATTCGATTTGTTTAGATGCAGCATTCGTTATTTCAGATAATTGGTAACTTCGGATAAATTCGTATTCGTTGCGTTCACGGATCTTCGCATTTTGAATTATCCAATCATCGAATTTATGAATTTTCGATTATTCGAATTTACAATTATTCAGAAAATGTGTTAAACGGGTTTTCGTAAATTCCTATACCTATAATTAAATAGTTAGTTATTATTAGTTAGTTAGTTATTCTTTAAAATTTTCAGATTTTCTTTCTTATTTTCGGATTTTCGAATTTTCAAATCTCCAAATTTACTAATTTTCTAATTTCCAAATTGCGGTCATAATGAATGACCCAAAAAATGAAAAAAAAAAAAAAAACTGCACACGTCTATCTAGTATTGATGGCAATCAGCAACTAATATAGTGATTAGTGCTAAAAATTTGCACCGTCACTGTACTAATGACACTGGCTGGGAAGGGGTTAAAAACTTAGGATGATCACAGGGTGTTAAATGTGTGCCTAGCCAGTGTTTATGTGTACTGTAAGGTTCTTTTACTAAGGGATGTGCTTTTGCATGGAAAGAAAATCCATCACATCCCCACTGTCAGGACAGAGCTCTGCATTGTTTACATAGGCAGAGCTCCATCCATCCTTTCTACTCATCGATCAGCGGGTGTTGAAGGACATCCATTGGCCGGCACCCTCTGATCAGCTTCTGCTGTGTCTACTGACAGGATAAGCGGCCCATCAGCCCACTTCCAGGAAGTGCAGAATCAAATATATATACTATGTGAATAAAAATAAGTATTTGATCCCCAAGCAAAACATGACTTAGTATTTGGTGGAGAAACCCTTGTTGGCAAGTACAGAGGGTAAGACATTTCTTGTAGTTGGTGACCAGGTTTGCACACATCTGAGGAGGCATTTTGGTCCACTCTTCTTTACAGATCTTCTCTAAATCCATAAGGTTTCTTGGCTGGCTCTTGGCAACTCGAAGTTTCAGCTCCCTACATACATTTTCTATAGAGTTAAGGTCTGGAGACTGGCTAGGCCACTCCGTGACCTTAATGTGCTTCTTCTTGAACCACTCCTTTGTTGCCTTGGTGGTATGTTTTGAGTCATTGTCATGTTGAAACATCCATCCATGACCCATCTTCAGTGTTCTGGTTGAGAGAAGAAGGTCCTCATCCAAGATTTTACAATACATGGCCCTGTCCCTTGGCCCCTCAATGTGTTAAAGTCGGCCTGTACCTTTAGCAGAGAAACAGCCCCAAAGGATCATGTTTCCACCTGATACACATGATTCTGCACAGAACAGAACAGGGTCTGGTGCAGAATTTAGGGGGACCTCATGTCTTGTTTTTTTGTTGCTTTTTTTTTTTTGCACGGGGGTTCCCCTAAATTTTAAAGCAGATCTGGTTTGAACTGGGTGGGGGAGGGGCATGCCATGTATTTTTTTTTCTTTTTTAAACTATTCCGCCCCTTTGCTTAAATGGCCAGGGACTCATGGCCATATAAGTGAATGAGGCTGGTGACGTCACTCGTTAAAAACACGGCAGTTCCTGCACCCACTGGCGTTCTTAGCAACTATTAACAGTGGGAAGCTGTCCTGTGAACTAGTGGAATTGAACCTTGAGCTGATCCCTAATTTTAGGGATTTTTAGAGGGGCTTCAAGCATTGTTTATTTTTTATTTTTGCATGGAGCCCCCCCCCCTTAAAATGTGTACCAGATCCAAAGGGTCTAGTGTAGAATTTGGGGGGACCTCATGTCTTGTTTTATTATCTGTGCATGGGGACCCCCTTAAAATTCATAGCAGACCTTAAGGGACGGGTTTAAATTGGGGGAACCCCATTTTTTTTCTTTCTTAAACTATTCCACCACTTTAAGTAGCCCAAAACATTGAAGATAATAGCTTGAATGCCCTCCAAACCTTTATCAGTCAGGACGGCATGTAAATAGGCTGGTGCATAACACACAGAAACAACAAATTGTCAACTGCCTGCACACAGACACTGCTCCCCTGTTGCATGAATGTGAAAAACTGAGTAAAAGATAGCTTCAGCTCCTGCTCTCCACCTGTAGAGGTTTCCTTCAGACGTGTTTCGCCCCTTTTCAGGGCTTAATCGGACTTTTGATTACCTGGCCAGAGATTCATGGCCATGTAAGTGAATGAGGCTGGTGACCTCACTGGTTGCTAAGGACTCAGGAGTGACTACACCCACTGGCGTCCTTAGCAACCATTGATAGTGGGAAGCTGTCCTGTGTAATAGCAGAACCAAACCTTGAGTTCATCCCTAATCAGGACAGCTAGAGAGAGTAAATCTCCCAAACAGGGGGACAGACCATGATCAAAACCTAACAGGGTTTCTAATCCCCTTCCACTCTGTCCTAAACAAAAAAATAACGTTTTATTTAACCACTTAAGGAAACTTTGTCCCCTTAATAACCAAGCCATTTTTTGCAATACAGCACAGTGTCGCTTTAACTGACAATTGTGCAGTCGTGCGACGCTGTACCCAAACAAAATTAACCCCTTGCTGACCGCTGCACGCCAATATATGTCGGCACAATGGCAGCGGTGGGCAAATGGGCGTACCTGTACATCCCTTTTTTTTTTTTTTCCATAAAGATTTTATTGTATAGAAAAAATATAACACATACAGAAATCGTACATAGAATCTTGTACAATCGTCACATAGCTTAAAGAACAAACAACATTGGATTCATACGTTTTCCAACAAAATGCTAGTAGGAGGTTGATCTGGAGAAAGATTTATGATAATGTTGGGAGCAAAAACATGAAACTTCTCAACAGGGTGTTATATTCCAGTGCAGAACTCCCCCCACTCACATCATCTTTCGGCGAGTATTAAGGGGAGAATCGAGCACCGGGCCAGTCCCGGGTAAGGGCTCAGGGAACGTCGAGACCCCTCCGGGCACAAATGTTGAGTGTCCCGAAGTTTCAAGATCGACAAGTGGAGGCCCTCATCTTAGGGCCTAATATGCATGAGACAACTGTACAAGGGTTGCAACCCAAGGAAAGGAAAATAGAATAGTCTAAAAAGGAAGGAGAGGAGGGAAGGAGAAGAGAAAAGGGAGAAGGGGTAGGGGGGAAGGGGGAAGAGAGAAAAGGGAAAAGAAAAAAAAAAAAAAAAGGGGGGGGGGAAGAAATACTCAAAAATAAAAGAGAGGGTTACGTAAAAGTGAAAGGGTAAAATAGTGAAGAGGATACAGAGAGATAAAATGGGTAGGCCACCAGGAATATAGATGTGGGGGCCCAGAGTGAATCATGGATTAAAGAGAGTCGTAAAAGATAAGAAGGAAAGGGGAAAGGGTTCAGTGTGAAAAGTGAGGTGTATATGAAAGAAAAAAGGGAGTAGGGAGGGTAGTGTTTGGAAGTAAGGCAAGTGAAAATAGAAGAGGATGGCTCCGGGGTGTAACCAAACCCGCCCCCCCAGCACCTGAAGAGAAGGCACCAACAGGAGTTCCCTCCTGATTGAACGCGGTTATGTTTGTATGGAGGCCCGTGGAAGATACTGGCGGTATCCCTCAGTGGTCGTGAAGTGTATCCAACAGGACCATGTAGCCGTGAACTTCTGAGTCCTATCCTGAGAAACATGAATAAGCTCTTCCATGTCTTTCGTTTTGGAAATTCTTGCAAACCATTCACCGATTGATGGAACAGATGTTGATTGCCAATGTTTTGGGACGCATAGTCTAGCAGCATTCACCAGATGCATCGCTAGGGATTTGAAGTAGTTTTGTTTGGATAATGAGGTATGGTGTAGAAGATATTGGGCTGGGGTAAAGTCGAGAGTAAATGTGGTAATTTGTGCTATTAATTTATGAACCTCCTTCCAAAAAGGTTGGAGGATTGCGCAGTCCCACCATATATGGAGCATAGTACCCACTTCCACTCCGCATCGCCAGCAAGTGTTGGGGATAGAGGTTTTAAATTTGTGGAGTCTTGAGGGGGTTCTATACCATCTGGTAGCTATCTTATACCCGTTCTCTTGTGTAGTGACATTCAATGAACCCTTGTGTATGTATTCATGGACCTTATTCCATTCCTCACTAGTTAAGGGTGTCGAAAGGTCCCTGTTCCATGAACTCTGAGAAGGTGAGATAGTAGATGTCAAGGGGTCATTAAGCAAAGTGTACAGAAGAGAGATGAGGTGTCTTTGTGGGATTTTACGGTGACACAGGGTTTCAAACTGAGTGAGCTGTTTAATCCCGTGGGTTTGATTGATGTGAGATTCCAGGAAATGTCTGATTTGCCTGTAAGTCCAGAAGGAAAATTCTGAGGTTTTGGATATTTCTATGAGTTTTTCAAGGGGCATGATTTTCCCGTCCTGATAGAAGTGCATGATTAGAACGTCTTCATGTGGCCATTCTTTCTGCAGGAAATTGTTGTGGGAGCCTGGGGGGAAAGCAGGGTTTCCTCTTAACGAAGTTAAGGGGCCCGGGATTGAGGCTAAGTTCCCCTTAAGTGAAGCCTTTCTGAATGCTAATAGGGACGGATAGATTAGTGGATGTGTCATTATTGGTTGTGGCCAGTGCTTAGGGGATAACCATGGGAGTAAGTGTAAAGGAAGTTGTGATACGGCATTTTCCAGGGGAATCCAGGATTTGTTGAGGGAGTGGATATTCCAATCCGCTATCCTCGTGAGATGGCTTGCGCTATAGTATTTGCCCAGATCCGGCAGTCCTATTCCGCCCCTGGATTTAGATAAGGTGAGTCTAGAATATTTAATGCGGGGGGGAGAATCTCTCCATAAAAATGTTGAGCAGATTTTTTGGTATGTTGTAAAAAAGTTAGTTGGCAGGGCTATTGGTATTGTTTGTATGAGATATAGTAGGCGCGGTAAGATAAGCATTTTAATCAGAGCTGCTCGCCCAAACCAGGAGACATTTAACGTCTTCCAACCTGTACATCCCTTTACTGGCGGGGTCCGTGACTGTGCCCGCGGGACCTGTGGACTCAATGTCCGCTGGTCTCCCAGGCGATCCTGTCACGGAGCCGCAGAACGGGGAAGTGCCTATGTAAACAAGGCATTTCCCCATTCTACCTTGTGTCATGACAGAGATCACTGCTCTCTGTCATCAGGAGCAGCGATCGCTGTCATGTGAGTGGTAGCCCCTCCCCCCACAGTTAGGATCACTCCCTAGGACACACTTAACCCCTTCATCGCCCCCTAGTGTTTAACCCCTTCCCTACCAGTGTCATTTACAAGGTAATCATTGCATTTTTATAGCACTGGTTGCTGTATAAATAATAATGGTTCCAAAATAGTGTCAAAAGTGTTCGATGTGTCCGTCATAATGTCGCAGTCACGATAAATATCGCAGATCGCCACCATTACTAATAAAAAAAAAAAAAGAATAATAAAAATGCCATTAATCTATCCCCTATTTTGCGCAAACCAATCAATATACGCTTATTGCGATTTTTTTTTAACCAAAAATATGTAGAAGAATACATATCGGCCTAAACTGAGGAAAAAAAAATAATACATTTTTTGGGGGATATTTATTATAGCAAAAAATAAAAAAATATTGCTTTTTTTTCAAAATTGTCGCTCTTTTTTGTTTATATTGCAAAAAATAAAAACCGCAGAGGTGATCAAATACCACCAAAAGAAAGCTCTATTTGTGGGAACAAAGGACATCAATTTTGTTTGGGTGCAGCGACGCACGACCGCGCAATTGTCAGTTAAAGTGACGCAGTGCCGAATCACAAAAAGTGGTCAGGAAGGGGGTAAAATCTCCTGGGGCTGAAGCGGTTAATGTCCTTTTTTCCGACAAATAGAGCTTTCTTTTGGTGGTATTTGATCACCTCTGCAGTTTTTATTTTTTGCACTATAAACAAAAAAAAGAGCAACAATTAAAAAGAAAAAAAAACAAATTTCTTCATCAGTTTAAGTCAATATATCTTCTTCTACATATTTTTGGTAAAAAAAAAAAAAAAAATCGCAATAAGCATATATTGATTGGTTTGCGTAAAAGTTATAGCGTCTACAAAATAGGGGATAGATTTATGGCATTTTTTTTTTTACTAGTGATGGCGGTGATCAGCGATTTTTAGCGGGACTGCGACATTGCAGCAGACAGATCGGACACTTTTGATACATTTTTGGGACCATTGACTTTTTTACAGCATCAAGTGCTATAAAAATTCACTGATTCCTGTGTAAATTTCACTGGCAAGGAAGGGGTTAACACTAGGGGGCAATCAAGGGGTTAAATGTGTTCCCTGGGAGGTGTTTCTAACTGTGGGGGGAGGAGACTGAATGGAGGAGGAAACATATCGCTGTTCCTGATCACTAGGAACAGCAGATCTGTCTCTCCTCCCCTGTCAGAACGGGGATCTGTCTGTTTAAATTGACAGATCCCTGTTCTGGCTCTTTGTGGAGCGATCACGGGTGAACGGCAGACATTGCGGCCGCCGGCCACGCGTATTGGCTCGGGTGTCGCTCCGCGCGCGTGACCCTTATCGCTCTTAAAGCGGCCGACGTACACCAACGGCGATTCGCCCAGGAGAGCCAACCTGCCGTTGTATTGTGACGGCGGCTGGTCCTTAAGCGGTTAAAACACACTTGATCATTTTTGTGGGTCTCCCCATTTTAGCACAGCTGGAGCACTTGCTGGATAGTTTCAGCATCGTATTGAGTGCTTTCACTCGTTCCCTGGAATTGCTCTCTAATGCCTTCACCCGCAGCTGATTGACAGACCGAGGTCCTCCGACAACTCCCTTAATTAAAACCCGAACAGTCATACCGCAGAGACGGCACCCGAGGCCGGCGCTCGCCCCCAGACAAACGGACTGACAGTATTAATATGAAGAACATTGCGAGCGCCTTCCACGTCGCGCGCTCTTCTTTGTGTAACTTGTAAAGCTATTACAGCTGAATTCTTTGGATTAAAAAATAATGGTGTAGCAAGCTTCGGATCATTGCTCGTGTTTCGTGGACAGGGCGAGATATAGAGATATATGATCCTTGTGTGTATGACAAGCCCAGGTAATCAGGAGATTTTCTCTAGCAGCACATCCCCGTAACACTGCCTGGCCCTTCTCACTGATGTGCGCTATTTCTAAACTGAACCCATCTCTGCATCATCCCTGCTGTTCTGTGCGGCACGCTGGAGTGGAAAGGTCGTACTGTGTTCATCTGCCAGCAAATAGCAGTAAAACAAGCCGGCAGATTGCCTAGCCGAGCTCTAAATTCCTTCTCTTATGGCTGCATGTTTTCACTGGCATTGTACTGAGACTCCGATAAGCATTACCCGCATCTGGCCACATGATGTAACATCATTAGCTTTTCAGAAAAAAAAAAAAGAAACTTTTCTGTGGAAACCGAATGACTTCCAGAAATAACAAAATAAAAATGAATAGAGCATAAACAGACAAGAAATAAAACCAGCTTTTACCGCAATATTCACCTTCAATCCAAAAATGTTCCCTGGTGTATTTTTTTTTCTGCCACTAGATGTCCTCATTCTGTTGTCCAGCATCATTCAGCCCAGGTCATCCCGGACCAGCCCCCATCTCGTTACTGGAATATGCAAAATCTCACCCAAGGATTTTTTTTTAGTTTCTGAAGATAATTTGTATAAATCAAGTGATCACATGTTGGGGTTAGGCAGAGAAATAACAAAATAAAAATGAATAGAGCATAAACAGATAAAGTAATAACACCAGCTTTTACCGCAATATTCACCTTCAATCCAAAAATGTTCCCTGCTGTATATTTTTTTTCTGCCACTAGATGTCCTCAGTCTGCTGTCCAGCATCATTCAGCCCAGGTCATCCCGGACCAGCCCCCATCTCGTTACTGGAGTATGCAAAATCTCACCCAAGGATTATTTTTTTAGTTTCTGAGGATAATTTGTATAAATCAAGTGATCACAGGTTGGAGCTAAGCAGAAGCATAGTTGAGGAACAAGCCAAGGGTCGGTAACGAGTGGTAGCAGAGATACGGACTGCAGCAGGAGTGACCAGATTC
>JBBGZY010002303.1:0-2500 GCA_037952925.1 Lithobates clamitans
CACACACACACACACACATACATATATATATATATTATATATATATATATATATATATATATATATATATATACACATACATATATATATATATACACATACATATATATATATATATATATATACACATACATATATATATATATATATACACATACATATATATATATATATATATATATATACATATATATATATATATATATATATATATATATATATATATATATATATATATATATATATATATATATACACACATACATATATATATATATATACACATACATACATACACATACATTATATATATATATATATATATATATATATATATATATATATATATAAATGAACATCAGGTGGGTTACCCTCTTATCTTGAAATCCTTGTTCAATCAAAGCACCGTCAGGGTGGACTCCCAAAACTCCACCATAAATGATAGAAAAACACATGGAACGATGCTTGATGCCAAAAGTGTCCTTTTACTGAAAAGTTAATCCATTAATTGTTTCAAAATACAAGCAAGCCACTGTACAGTTCCGAGCACAAATCGCTCTTCGTCAGGCTTTTCAGGCTGTGTGTGAAAGACTAAACCACACTGTGTTCTTTTATCCACACCCAGTCTGATACACACCTGTGTCATATAATTAATTATCCTATACAAAACACCCTATTCTAAATTTAACCCTATTGAATAAATCTACTACCCTAAAACCATCCTAAATTCCCCAATAGGGGATAGTCTACACAACAGGTTCATCATATTATATCTCGAATATCCTCATCATATCTCTTATGAACCAATTATATTATCTCATTTAATTATCTCGGTGTTTTGAAAATATTTCTCATGAATATACATATGTTGCTATTTCTGTACATGTCTCAAAATTCTTCATGGATTCCAGTTGATATTCTGCTATCTAGTATTTCCAACGGGAGCCTTTTATGATCAATCTAAAGAAAATATAACATATTCAAAAATAGTCATACCTCTAATCAATCTTGTACTGTAAATTTTTAAACAAACAAAAACAAATCATAGTCCCTGTTCATACCATCAGGGTACAGGGACTGTAATTTGTTGATCCACCAAACTTCACGTCTTTTTAGTTTCAAAATCCTATCACCCCCTCTTTTGTCATGAGGAATCTCTTCTAAAACCATAAAGCGTAGATCGGTGTCTTTGTGGCCCATTTCTGAGAAGTGACGCGATACAGGTAAACTTGATTGGGGATGTCTAATTGTACTACGGTGTTGTGCGATACGGTCTTTAATTTTTTGGGTGGTTTCCCCCACGTAAAGGAGATTACAGGGGCATGTGAGGATTGTAAATAACATATGATGACTGACAGGTGTAGAAACCGTTAATAATTATCTTCTTGTTAGTCTTAGGATGAGAAAAATTATTCCCTTTGATAACTAAATTGCATTGAATGCAATTGAGACAAGGGTAACAGCCTTTTCTTTTACTGCCAAGAAAGGTCATCTTTTTCTCATCCTGCCTCTCTGGTTTAAATTCGGATCGCACTAAAAGGTCGCGCAAGGTTTTATTGCGCCGGTATGCCTTCATCGGAGTTAACTGAAACTCCTCTATATGTGGATAGGATCGTTTCAATATCGTCCAATGTTTCCTTAATACATTAAAGATCCTCTCGCTATAACTGTTAAACTGGAAAACAAATGGAATTCGAGGTTTGTCAACTGAGTATCTCTTCCTATTGGAAATTTCAATAGGATTCAAAATCTTATTTAATTCGTGTCGGATTATGTTTTCTGGATAGCCCCGCTCCTTAAATTTGCAGCACATTTCATCTAATCTTTCATTTTTAACTGTAGTATCACTCACTATTCGCGTCACTCTGAGAAGCTGGCTTCTGATGATAGAACTAAAGACATGAGGGGGATGATAGCTGTCATATCTCAATAGCTGATTCCTATCTGTAGGTTTCGTGTATATATCAGTTTCAATCCGTCCCTGTTTTATATATGCCCGTATGTCTAGAAAGGGGACCGAATCTCCACCAATATGAATCTTAAACTGGATCTCTGGTGAAATACTATTAATCATCTCATCAAACATTTTGAGTGATTCAATGTTGCCCCGCCATATGACAAAAATGTCATCTATATAACGCCACCAGGTGGCGCAATGTTCCCGAAACAGGTCATTCACAAAAATATGTCTTTGCTCAAAATCATACATAAATGAACAGGCATATGGCGGGGCAACATTAGAACCCATGGCTACCCCCGTCAACTGCACATAGTACCGGTCTTTAAAGAGAAAATAGTTATTGTACAAAATCAATCTAAACAATTTCTCAAAAAAAATGATGATCTGAGCTTCTGAGTACTCCTGACATTTCCTAATTAGGCTTAGCGCTGCCTCAATGCCAGCCACATGAGGAATCGATGTATATAGACTTGTTACATCCCAAGTAACAAGGATATATTCATTCTGGATTTGTGGTAAGTTCCTGATCTTGGTTAGAAA